>KZ651411.1:193225-226070 GCA_001010745.2 Gerris buenoi
ACTGTACTGTATGTGTTGTGGTGAGGTAGAGGTGTGACGTGAAACAGTGTCCAAGGGCCCAAGGTCTCGCCACACTCGGCTAAGTTCGGATTCCTTCGGGTGGCGTCGGAAGTTGAACTGCACCGAGTTTGCAGTTCCAAGCGATGTTAATACCGGCCTGCCCCCTCCCGCGTCCTTTACCGCCAGGCTAGGCTTAGGGGGTTCATACATTGGTTCAGTTCCACATAATCACTCATTTGAACTGGGCGCTGTTATCGATGCTTCTAGAGCCGCGCATTGTAACTTGTATCTCCCTCCAGCATTTTAACCCTATTTTATTAGATTTATGAAACCAAGAACTAAATACATATTTATATTTCTTAAAATATTGTGTTATTAAATATTTGCTTGGGGGTTCAGTGAACCTAAGCACGAGCCGCCACTGATGTATGAGTATGAGTTAAATATGAGGTTTGTTCCAACCAAACTTCAAACAGGTTTGGAACTGTCCGACGCATGCGCATCCGATCACGCTTGAACGTTTTTTGCTAATGCACATGCGTCGTACAGTTTGGAACTAGTTTGAGGTGTGGTTGGAACAAACCTATGTTTTATACTAATGTAAAAGTATGAATCTTTTCCTACATACATAAAATGCGATCTTTTATCAGGTATATCAACAGAGGGCGGCTCTAGGCCTGTGCAAACCGTGCCTGTGTGCAAGGGGGGCGCAATTTTTTTTAGGGGGAGGGGGCGTCAAAATACAAAGTGAAAAGTATCAAATAGAAGGGGAGGAAAGAAGTTTAAACTAATCTTTTCTACTTTTTTTGACAAATAAAGTATAATAAACATTGTAGTATATGATTTCTAAACGCTAACGGTTGTTTACATATGACCCTGCTCATGACAGCAGCACTAAATGGGTTAGCGTTTCATTGAATCAACTACTAATTTTGGGCGCCACTCCATTCTTTAGAGCACAAGGTAAGAAGCTGGAGAATGGAATCCAGAAATAAGAAAAAGGATAGAAAATAATATCGAAGTGAGAACATATATGTTTATAAAAAAAACTAGAGTTGAAATAATATATTGTTATAATTATATATTGGAATAACTTTTAAACTATTTTAATCAGGATACTTCGGAAACTAGTATTAATTTTTCCCAAAAGTTACCTCATTGAAACCAAAAACAAAAATTCTTAAATCTGCACAATAGTATCAAAGCAACTAAACTTAATTAAAAAATAAATAAATGTTAAACAGACATAATAACAATGAACACACCTTATGATACCCCAGTTCATATATGTAATACCACAACCAGCAGTCTTCTGCTGTAATGAAATTAGTATTCTTGATACTTGGTACTGAAGCACCAATTCCAAATGTAGATTAGAAGTTAATAATTATTTTACTCAACAGGTACAGCCATGCAGTATACTTAGACTTAAACTATATGCATAATAATTAGAAAGTTAAAATAAAACAAAATAAATATAGTAAGTGGTGCAGGTGATAAAAGAGGAAGATTAGAGGATCTGTAATAAAGGAGGAGTTCAAGCTGTCACGACCTCAGGAAGAATGAGAGCCCAAAAGAAAATTAAATTTTTACCTTATTTGCTGTTGGTTGGTTTCAATACTTCGGCTACTTACGTCTATTAAGTCTTTCTGAAATCTGTATCTGGCTGCCTTAAAACTTGGTTATATATCTCCATTCTTGACTCAACCAAAAAATTTTTAACTCTTGTATCCTTTTCCTCATGGTTACCCCCCAAAAAAGTAAAGAAAGAATAAAACTAAACATAGATCTAAAGACACAATAACAACTAACTATTCTAAACCTAAAGTGAGACTTATTTTACAATCTGTCTTAGATTTAATTAAAAAAACAATAAAATCATAAGGGGGGGGGGATAATAATCATAAAAATTACTGTCACAAAATACAGTGGAACATCACTACAACAAACTCTTCTAGAGAGGACATTGCTTAAAGAGGACAAAAAAAGATTAATTAATCTATGAAATTCCACAATTTGCTACCCAACCCAAGACCCTGCATCCAAATCTGTTTTGTTAGTTTTATTCAAAAATGGCTTATGAAATTTGTGCTTACGGTTATTTTTTTATTTTCTGTGCAGAAAACAATTTTTATAGCTAACTACTGCACTTTCATTGATGTACACCCCTTTGCATTATTATTTGAAATAATTGTGTTACATACTTTCATAATAATAGACAACCCACAGCTCCTATGTGTCAGTTATAGTGAGTTTCTTCATTGAAAAAAGCCTGTGCTTCAAAATATTAATATAAATACATAGTTCTTTTGTTTTTTTTAGGGGGGGGGGGGTAAATACCATTATATGTTATACCTATATTAAAGCTCTTTCTTGTGGATAACCCCAATTAATTTTTTATAGGGTCCTCTCCTCATATCACATACATTCTATCTAGGTGCCCAGCATATCTTAGTCTTTTAACTATTGATACTATTTAGGTATCCTTATAACCGGTGGTGTGGTTCTCTGTTGCTTTACAATCATACGCTACAAGGAGAAAGCGGTCCAGAAATATTTTAAAAAGGCACATCTTAAAATTATAACTTGTGGTAGGGAACTAGGTTTATCAATAACCAAAAATTAATTAAAATTCCATATCTATAGGTTTAATTTCATGGTAAAATTAAGCAATTGAAATATTATGCTTGAGAGGATACCATAGCTGGGAACCTATGAGTTTGACCCCAAGAGTTGCTCATAGGTCCACAAAGTGGGCGATGAAACAGTCTAAAGAATGAATTTGGGGGTGATAAATGGTAACCAGAGGGTGCTAGATATCCTTATTTAATTTTTATTACAATTATTTACTTTTGGTTACCATTTTTCATAAAGTTGTTGCCGTTTTTAATGTGTCGAAAGTTTATTAATTTTAGATATTTTTGAAGTGAAACTTCTTTGGTGGCGGTAGAGTGAATTTTTTCGTATAGGGACATCGTGTAACGAAGTTTGCGATTCGAGACTCGGCCAAGATTCCAACATTTTTACAGTGTAATGGAAATAATGAAACGGAAATTTTGTTTCGAGACTAATCCTGGTGAAAGATTTATCTGTAAAAAAAAAAAAACATGTGTGAGGCTCTCACGCATTAGAAGTGAAACTTGCTCTCTTTCATTTTTTGACGAATTTATTACATATTTCAGGAATAAGAAATGGTTATGAGAAATTTAATTAAAAAAAAAAAAATAATAAAACAAACTATTCATCATAAAGATAAAATACAGTATGACTCGTAGTTCTTTCTCAGGGTTACACAAAAATAAGTCATGAAAGAAGAAAACTAAATATAGACCTATAGTTAAGATTCGGGGAAGAGCAAGGCAGCTCTTTCAAACTACATCTAACTTTACAATTTTATATGCTCTGTAAGAAAGGCAAGGTAAATTCGGATTGTACGTGCCCCTCCTTTGAGGTTAGGTTAGATAATCCCGCATTCTTAAATTAAAAACCTTAATTTTGTGTATCCTTGATTTTTCAATAGCCGCACCGCACCGCGAAGAGGTGCTCCGGTCAATTTCTGAAGAAAAACAACCCTCCTGAATATGAACCAGATAGAGGTCAAACTCTTATCCCTATTAAACTGCGTATTTAATATACTATAATAATATTTGCTTAACATTTTAGGCATTGATAAAGAAAAAAAATTAAAGCATTGTTTATATATGTGTATGTATTATTATCATTTATAGTCCAGTGGTTCTTAACCTTTTGGTAACCACGGCCCCCTTAAAATCTCCAAAAAATATTATATATATAATCCGCGATATATATATAATATTTATATTATAATATTTATAATATAAATATTATATATATAGGCCGCGGCCCCCCGGTTAAGAACTGACGCCGACGCACCTCGAAATGATTTGTTATTGCTGCGATAAGGCAACCACATTTATTCCAACAAAAATTACTATAAGGCAACCACATTTTATTTCAATAAAAATAAATATTTGTTTTGATTTGAGGTCTTTAAATAGATATAATAACTCATTTAAATTAATTTAATTAGTTTTTATTTTTTTCTTGTAAGTATACAATTAAGCCCTTTGCCATAAACCCAAACAATAATCTAATTATACTACATCTAATATTACGGTTATATACCAATTTTGTGTATCCTCTAATCGGTAATATAATTGGAGCAGTGGATAGCGCGTTTGACTCATATTCCGGAGGTCAGTGGTTCGCATCTCACCTGAGTGAAAGATTTTTTACAGATAAATCTTTCACCAGGATTAGTCTCGGAACACAATTTCCGTTTCATTTCTTCCGACACACAAATTTCATTACAATTGATCTGTAAAAATGTTGGAATCTTGGACGAGTCTCGAATCGCAAACTTCGTTACATGAGGTCCACTTAAGAAAAAATTCACTCTACCGCCGCCAAAGAAGTTTCACTTCAAAAATCTTTCACCCAGGCGTGCTTCGAACCACTGACCATTTGATCTTAAGTCAAACGTGCTAACCAATGTGCCAATTACATTTCCGATTAGAGAGAACACAAAATTGGCATATAAGCGTAATATTAGATGGATAATAATTAAACTATAATTTGATTATTATTTTATAAAATCACAAGTACAAAAAGTGGTCATAATTTATTAATATTATTCATATAATTTTGGGTTACCTGTTTTATATCTATTTACATTCTGACTAAAATAATAGGTATAACTATGTTTAGTATTTAGCTTTATAGAGGATTAATTTTTCTGAGATGAGGGTCAATATTATTTTTGCTTTGCTCGTACTCAGTTCAAATTAAATTTGATTTCTTAAAATTTGTCCTTTGTATTAATTTTTATAAATCTAGAAATCTAGAACAACGGTATCTAGGATTTTTTTATTGCTTTAAAAACATTTGGTATATTAAACATGTATATTTTTTATTTATTGCTCACTCTCTCTGTACATATTAAGAGGTTCCCCTTACTGGGACATATAGAAGCTATGTAAGTTCTAGTGGGATTCGATTTTAATCTGGCACCTTCTGGGTACCAACCCCCACCAAGCCCCAAAAATAAGGCTGAGTTTTCTCGGAACCCCTAAGCCAATATTCGAGATTGAATTTCTTGTATCTATGTGGACCAGGAAGCTATCAGATCGTCAATTCATCACCCCAATACATCCCTGGATCGTTCTCACCAGTGAAAGGAGAAGTCCGGCATTATAATTAATTTCCTAGAAAAAAGGCGAGTGTGTGAAGGGTTACTCCTACAATGTGACGTCATCAGCAAGTCCAGGGCTGGTCAGTGAAGCGGCCATTAAACCAGTCGTTATAAAATCATTTGTTTAAACCTGAACCAAGTAAGATATTCTCTGGTCTATTGCGCATATATGATATATTTTCAAAAGAATTACAAAAAGGTGATATTAATAAATCAAAAATTTTAAATTTACATATTTTTCTTTATTTGTTATAAACCTTTCAATTCTATTAATTTACATTAAATTACAGAAAAAGAATATTCAATTTATTCTCGAATCAAGGCCTGAGGTAAGTTTAAACCCAGAGAAACGACAAATCTGGTGTGCCCCGACCCTGAATTTCTCATTGCTCTATTAAAGTTTAAATTCAATAATTTTGGCAAGGACAAAATTCCCCAAATTTTGATCGCCCCCATAAGGGAACCTTGTAATATGTACCTGTATATAGTCCACTGAATTCTATAACTATTGCTAATTGCTATTCTTATTTTATATACCCTAAGAAGGAAATATATTTTTCAAAGCATTGGTAAACCAAAACTTTGCTAAGATTCATAGGTAAAGCCGATGGCCCATATAATTTCCTCGATTGTCTGTCTGTTGGTAATGCACCTGCATCTCTGAAAGTGAAATTGAAAGAAAAATTTGAAACATTACATTTTTCTTATGTGCAATATCCAAAACACAGGAAAGACATTTATCACAAAAACCTAAAATTAAATTTAAAAAATCTCTTCAGTACTCTACCTTGGACACACTGTCTATTTAATATGATGGATGAGTTATTAATTGTATAGAGATCATTATCAATTAAAACCTCTTCATTTTTTTTTTTCACATTGTTATAATGAAAAAATAGAAGGTTATACGAATTGTACCGAGAGTGAATGACCAAATCAGCCAAACTCCGGTAAAATATTTTAAAAATCTATTTCTTGCCATGCAACATTAAGCGATGTTAATTTAGATTAAAATGAAATAGAGTATTGAGTTTCCATAGATATAGATTTTTAAAAAATAATATTAAAATGGCAGGATGATAAATTTATTCATTGGTTGTTTTGACGGAGATTTTGTGGTACTTTGAAAAAATCATATTGTTAAATGAAACACAATAGTTTTTTAAAAAATCAGCTTATTGTCTACCACAAGAATATAAAAAATACAAATATATAGACCGGTTTCGACTGGTTTAGATAATATAAAAATTAAAACAAAAAGTTACACTTTCTAAAACACTGTCATCTTCAGTTGACTGATTTATAAAGACTAAGTTGATTTTCTAAGTTTAAATAGGAACTTGGAGAAACCCAAATTCCAACCCGAATTCCCTTACACCCTTCCTTATACCGTATACCGTTCAGACCCTGTACCGTTATATCCCCACCCACACATTCTCCAAGTTCCTATTTAAACTAAGAAAATCAACTTAGTCTTTATAAATCAGTCAACTGAAGATGACAGTGTTTAGTTTTCAAGTCCCGGCGCTGGAGTCTATTTTTCTGTCTGTCTCCCAGTGTTAATAATAATTATAATTTGATTTAAATTAAAATTTACACTTCACGCACTATTTTAATACTTTTAGTCATTTTTCAGCAGAATTTAATTCGTTTTCAGCAAATTTGCTGAATGAAAAGTTAGTTCGGAAAAAATCCGCATGTTATTTTATTTGTTTTGTCATATCCCANAAGCCACCTCATCTTGGACATCCTCAAGCCACCTCATCTTGGACATCCTCAAGCCACCTCATCTTGGACATCCTCAAGCCACCTCATCTTGGACATCCTCAAGCCACCTCATCTTGGACATCCTCAAGCCACCTCATCTTGGACATCCTCAAGCCACCTCATCTTGGACATCCTCAAGCCACCTCATCTTGGACATCCTCAAGCCACCTCATCTTGGACATCCTCAAGCCACCTCATCTTGGACATCCTCAAGCCACCTCATCTTGGACATCCTCAAGCCACCTCATCTTGGACATCCTCAAGCCACCTCATCTTGGACATCCTCAAGCCACCTCATCTTGGACATCCTCAAGCCACCTCATCTTGGACATCCTCAAGCCACCTCATCTTGGACATCCTCAAGCCACCTCATCTTGGACATCCTCAAGCCACCTCATCTTGGACATCCTCAAGCCACCTCATCTTGGACATCCTCAAGCCACCTCATCTTGGACATCCTCAAGCCACCTCATCTTGGACATCCTCAAGCCACCTCATCTTGGACATCCTCAAGCCACCTCATCTTGGACATCCTCAAGCCACCTCATCTTGGACATCCTCAAGCCACCTCATCTTGGACATCCTCAAGCCACCTCATCTTGGACATCCTCAAGCCACCTCATCTTGGACATCCTCAAGCCACCTCATCTTGGACATCCTCAAGCCACCTCATCTTGGACATCCTCAAGCCACCTCATCTTGGACATCCTCAAGCCACCTCATCTTGGACATCCTCAAGCCACCTCATCTTGGACATCCTCAAGCCACCTCATCTTGGACATCCTCAAGCCACCTCATCTTGGACATCCTCAAGCCACCTCATCTTGGACATCCTCAAGCCACCTCATCTTGGACATCCTCAAGCCACCTCATCTTGGACATCCTCAAGCCACCTCATCTTGGACATCCTCAAGCCACCTCATCTTGGACATCCTCAAGCCACCTCATCTTGGACATCCTCAAGCCACCTCATCTTGGACATCCTCAAGCCACCTCATCTTGGACATCCTCAAGCCACCTCATCTTGGACATCCTCAAGCCACCTCATCTTGGACATCCTCAAGCCACCTCATCTTGGACATCCTCAAGCCACCTCATCTTGGACATCCTCAAGCCACCTCATCTTGGACATCCTCAAGCCACCTCATCTTGGACATCCTCAAGCCACCTCATCTTGGACATCCTCAAGCCACCTCATCTTGGACATCCTCAAGCCACCTCATCTTGGACATCCTCAAGCCACCTCATCTTGGACATCCTCAAGCCACCTCATCTTGGACATCCTCAAGCCACCTCATCTTGGACATCCTCAAGCCACCTCATCTTGGACATCCTCAAGCCACCTCATCTTGGACATCCTCAAGCCACCTCATCTTGGACATCCTCAAGCCACCTCATCTTGGACATCCTCAAGCCACCTCATCTTGGACATCCTCAAGCCACCTCATCTTGGACATCCTCAAGCCACCTCATCTTGGACATCCTCAAGCCACCTCATCTTGGACATCCTCAAGCCACCTCATCTTGGACATCCTCAAGCCACCTCATCTTGGACATCCTCAAGCCACCTCATCTTGGACATCCTCAAGCCACCTCATCTTGGACATCCTCAAGCCACCTCATCTTGGACATCCTCAAGCCACCTCATCTTGGACATCCTCAAGCCACCTCATCTTGGACATCCTCAAGCCACCTCATCTTGGACATCCTCAAGCCACCTCATCTTGGACATCCTCAAGCCACCTCATCTTGGACATCCTCAAGCCACCTCATCTTGGACATCCTCAAGCCACCTCATCTTGGACATCCTCAAGCCACCTCATCTTGGACATCCTCAAGCCACCTCATCTTGGACATCCTCAAGCCACCTCATCTTGGACATCCTCAAGCCACCTCATCTTGGACATCCTCAAGCCACCTCATCTTGGACATCCTCAAGCCACCTCATCTTGGACATCCTCAAGCCACCTCATCTTGGACATCCTCAAGCCACCTCATCTTGGACATCCTCAAGCCACCTCATCTTGGACATCCTCAAGCCACCTCATCTTGGACATCCTCAAGCCACCTCATCTTGGACATCCTCAAGCCACCTCATCTTGGACATCCTCAAGCCACCTCATCTTGGACATCCTCAAGCCACCTCATCTTGGACATCCTCAAGCCACCTCATCTTGGACATCCTCAAGCCACCTCATCTTGGACATCCTCAAGCCACCTCATCTTGGACATCCTCAAGCCACCTCATCTTGGACATCCTCAAGCCACCTCATCTTGGACATCCTCAAGCCACCTCATCTTGGACATCCTCAAGCCACCTCATCTTGGACATCCTCAAGCCACCTCATCTTGGACATCCTCAAGCCACCTCATCTTGGACATCCTCAAGCCACCTCATCTTGGACATCCTCAAGCCACCTCATCTTGGACATCCTCAAGCCACCTCATCTTGGACATCCTCAAGCCACCTCATCTTGGACATCCTCAAGCCACCTCATCTTGGACATCCTCAAGCCACCTCATCTTGGACATCCTCAAGCCACCTCATCTTGGACATCCTCAAGCCACCTCATCTTGGACATCCTCAAGCCACCTCATCTTGGACATCCTCAAGCCACCTCATCTTGGACATCCTCAAGCCACCTCATCTTGGACATCCTCAAGCCACCTCATCTTGGACATCCTCAAGCCACCTCATCTTGGACATCCTCAAGCCACCTCATCTTGGACATCCTCAAGCCACCTCATCTTGGACATCCTCAAGCCACCTCATCTTGGACATCCTCAAGCCACCTCATCTTGGACATCCTCAAGCCACCTCATCTTGGACATCCTCAAGCCACCTCATCTTGGACATCCTCAAGCCACCTCATCTTGGACATCCTCAAGCCACCTCATCTTGGACATCCTCAAGCCACCTCATCTTGGACATCCTCAAGCCACCTCATCTTGGACATCCTCAAGCCACCTCATCTTGGACATCCTCAAGCCACCTCATCTTGGACATCCTCAAGCCACCTCATCTTGGACATCCTCAAGCCACCTCATCTTGGACATCCTCAAGCCACCTCATCTTGGACATCCTCAAGCCACCTCATCTTGGACATCCTCAAGCCACCTCATCTTGGACATCCTCAAGCCACCTCATCTTGGACATCCTCAAGCCACCTCATCTTGGACATCCTCAAGCCACCTCATCTTGGACATCCTCAAGCCACCTCATCTTGGACATCCTCAAGCCACCTCATCTTGGACATCCTCAAGCCACCTCATCTTGGACATCCTCAAGCCACCTCATCTTGGACATCCTCAAGCCACCTCATCTTGGACATCCTCAAGCCACCTCATCTTGGACATCCTCAAGCCACCTCATCTTGGACATCCTCAAGCCACCTCATCTTGGACATCCTCAAGCCACCTCATCTTGGACATCCTCAAGCCACCTCATCTTGGACATCCTCAAGCCACCTCATCTTGGACATCCTCAAGCCACCTCATCTTGGACATCCTCAAGCCACCTCATCTTGGACATCCTCAAGCCACCTCATCTTGGACATCCTCAAGCCACCTCATCTTGGACATCCTCAAGCCACCTCATCTTGGACATCCTCAAGCCAACTCATCTTGGACATCCTCAAGCCACCTCATCTTGGATATCCTCAAGCCACCTCAATCTAGGTCTCCCTTTTCTTTTTTCGTACCCTTGTCTTCCATCTATCATTTTCTTGAGTAAATAAATGTATTTATCAAATAAAATTGTTATTTTTCTAAATGAATTAATGTTTATAGATATTTACCATTGTTTCCAGTAACGATAATATTGAATAAAAAAAACTATGTTTCAAGATTTTCTATAATTTTGGTTGTTTCACAATATGTATGAAAATAAATTTACTAATTGATGGTTATTGTTAATACTTAACTGTGATAAAATTATTGTTTTCTATAGTTATGCTTCCGAGCTTAACAAAGGTAACAGAAGCTATGTGCTCGTTCTGAAAAATTAACATTTTCTTATGATTCCAAAAATTCTAAGACAGAAATCTGTTTCTCACATTTGGGAACATTTTTTGGTCCTGTGTCTAACGCTCAATTTTTCCGAACTAACATGTCTTAGTTACTACTTGTCCGATTTTATTTGGATAGTAGGTCATAATTAGCCCATTAATGGTCCCATATAAGTTTTAACCTTCTGTGCCCATTTGTTTGTCTTCCATGTGTGAACAAACATACATTTATTTACCTTATATCTTTAAAAGTATCTAACTGATTTATAAGAAATTCGGATGGTTTATCGAAAAAAAAAGTCCGCAGATAGCCCAAGATTAATTTCAATCACTTCGCTCTTTAAATTTTAAATGTTAAATATTAAATGTTGCTAAATTTATATTTTTATTCCTGTAAAAAAGCAAAACAATTTTAAATGATTTAAAAAAATAAGGAGGGAAAAATTAAATAAATTTGTCAATATTAGGTAGTAAAAGCATAACATTAATAAAATACGTTATAGGAAGTGATGAAGTTATGTGCCACACTAATTNTCATATATTTTTATGAGTAAATTTACAATCTTACCTCATCCGACCTAATTTAGTTGGTTACCCACTTCAGGGTGTGTACCTATTTCTCTACCTATATAAAATAAAAATAAGTTGAATGGATTTTTTTTCATCTCAGACTTCCTCATTTTTTTCTTTTAATTTTTTTCAGTTATAATTTTATAAGTTTAAATTTTTACCACTCCAGGGCGCTTCAAACCACGCTACGTAGCTGGGTCCTAGGTTTTGCATACGGAGCCTAAAAAATACATATTCGTAGCTAAAAATGATAACTCAAACCTCATCATTTGACATTATCTATATTTATTATTATATTCATTGTATCAAGACTCAAAGATTTTTTTTTTTTTTTTTAATGATATAAAGTACCTGGAATGTTAATAAAAATTTGGTTAGGGTTAGGGATAGTGATATAAAATATAAAATTATACCTGGCCAGTGGCGGTGGTAAGATATTGGGGGCCCCCCGCAAACCCTTAGTGGTGGCCTTTCTATTTCCCTTCCAGGAGCCCACAGGGGCCCCCCATCCGCGGGGTCTGCGGGCCCTTTATCGCCGCAACTGTACCTGGCATGTTACTTAAACTGTGGTTGGGGATAATGTGTGTTGTGTACTGTGTACTGTTTTGGTGCAAGGTTTTTGGGGTCAATGGGCAGTTGCCTTCAAAAATACTGTGCCTCCAAATTTTTTGAGCATGGGAGCAGATTTTCAGTGGGAAGGAAAACAGGGAAGGAACTTATTTTAATTAAGCCGGAACTGTAAGTTTTCCGATTTATACCTAAAAATAAAAACATTAATAACATTCTAAATTTCTACAATACAAAAGTCTTTAATTAGAAAAACTTTACTAGTAACACTGTTCGTTTAAACGCCCCTCCTGTACATACCGCCATTTTCTAACGGTTGAATGTTGAATGTTGAATTTGTTTACGTTGACGTTAATCATTTATTATTGCCATACTTTATTTGTTTTTTTACTGTCTGTGTAAAGATTAAAGGTTTAGAGTCCGAGTCCAGTAGCAAACAAAGTTAAAGTGGATTAGTTAATTTGGCGCTTGTGTCTTGTGTGATTCGAGTATTGAGACTCTGGTATTAGAAATGTTTCGCTCTTACTTGTAGAACTCCAGCTCCATTATCTTCTCAGTTGCTTTAACTGTTTCAGATGCTTGGTATGTCTCGTTCAAAATGTATTTATTTAGTTTTATAATTAGATCAAATTTAAAGGTAAAATTAATTCGATTTTATATTATCACGGTGTCATTCATTTAATCATTATATTTACCTATTCATTAACCTGCTGTTGGGCTACCTTTTTGTTTGATACAATTTTAATCTGGGTTCTTTTAAAGTTTATCCTTTTTTTATTTTAGTTGCTCTTAGAAAAAGATTCAATATTTAGTTTTGCTTAAAAACATCACTGTTATAAAAATAAGAGTATTGTTTCTATTTCCAAAAGTTATTTAGACAAAGGAATGTTATCTGTCCAGTGTATACAAGGAATACTGTCCCTTACATAGTCTAATTAATTGTTAAGACAAAGAGTTATTATTACTTCTATATACATTGGAGTGATATTCCTTTGTCCCAAAGTAAAGAAGGAAAAGGTACAAAAGAACAATTACAAAAATAAAAAAAAACGATTAAAATCAGACAAAAGAATTAAGTCTGATAAGGCCAATTTATATTTTACTTTCTTTAGGTCCTCATACGTTATTCGGTTTGTTGCAGTATTCTGTGTTTTGTGATTTTGATTTTAAAAAATTTTTAAGGAGTAAAAATAAGGATAAAAAGAAGAGGAAAGTAGAAGGCTAATTCGGATTGTACGTGCCCTCGAAATTTCTTCGAGTTTTACCTCTACCTGAAAATGAGCAGAGCACCGCAAAAAGGTGCGGAGCGGCTATTGAAAATTCAATGGTACACTAAATTAAGGTTTTTAATTTAACATGCGGGATTTTATCACCTAACCATAAAGTGGGCGCACGTACAATCCGAATTTACCAGGTAAAATATAATCCACTGTGGGAAAAAAAAACAGCTGGATAGGTAATCGAAGGTAATGGTTTTCACATTATAGGTGCACAGTTTGCTATTTCATTTTTAATTCAAATCAAATTATAATTGCTGTTTCCATTTCTGAAAATCAACCCTTGCTGAAGCAACCCTAACTATCCACCAATAACGTAATCAAAAATTGATTCAAGTTCTCAGAAGTATTTGGCTGTACAACCTAAGCACTCTACTGATGGTCCTAAAACAGTGCCATCTTAAATAAAAACCATCTTACATTTAAAAAAAAAAAAAATGGGTCTTACAAACTTAACCCGTGCACTGCTGTGATTTTATTTCTTTGTCTACTTTTCCTTTTATGGCATATGGTACCTGTCTCGGTTTAATAAAATGGGTGACGCATCTTCTTTAAGTTTAAATTGTACTTTATAATTTAGAATACATCCTATATCAGTCCAAAAAACATCCTTAAACTCACCTATTATATTGTCTAATCTCTCTGTTTCTCTTACTTTAACTGTTATTATTACTCCCCAAGCCAACTTACTTCTTTAAACCACTCCCTTCCAAATATCAGATCTACCTTTTGCCTTATCACGTATAGTTTTCCGTAAGATTAAAATTTTTTGTATCTACACTTAACAATAGCTACTCCTTTAGGTTTTATTTGTTCTCCAGTATAGGTTCTTAGTTCAACATTTGTTTTAAATAATCTATTTCTAAAGCCTATTCTTGAATAGTCATAATATGAAATTGAACTAAGTGAAGCCCCTGTGTCAAGTTCCATGTCAAGCCGTTGTTTTCTATTTCTTTTTTCTTCCTGTATTACAAATTTACCACTACTGTCCATCTTCATGCTACAAATAGGGTGAGTTAGATTGTTTCTATCATCTTCTTCGCTCATCTCTTCCATGTGTCTTTCATCCTTCTTTCCTGGTTTTGCTCTGTTTAGACGTACTCTAACTAAATGAACAGTCCTGCCACACAACCGGCACATTTCCTTCTTGTATGCACACATATTAGCTCTATGAGTCGTGCTACCGCAGCAGTTACATTTACCATGCAAGGCTTGAAACCCATCTTGACCCTGTGTTTTTTAACTTACTGCCCACTCTTAGGCCCTCCGCACACGGAGCAACTCATTACAAACTGGGTTTGCTTTCTGTCAACTCAAAAATGACTGGATTTTCCAGTAGAGTTTGTTTTGAGTTGCTCCGTGTGCGGACGGTCTTACATTTAAATTTGCATTTATCAGCTAATTTATTTATGGCGCAAAATCAGTGATTGTTTCTCCATTCTCTTGAACCCTTGTACTAAATTTGTGCTGTCTTGCCCATGTGTAAAGCTGTGGCTGTAAATAGTTATCTAACGTATCTATTAATTCATCGTGAGGTTTATCTGTAGGAGTATCTGGTGAACATAACTCATATAACTTCTGGTGCAGAAATGGAGTTAAAGCATGAAGTACTGTGTATAATTTTACCTGTGACTCTGTTATATTTTTAAGAATCATAAAACTTTCCAACCTCCAGTGAAAATTTTCAAATGTTTCCTCGTCGTGAAATGGTACAAAATTGATGCCTGGCGTAGTTGGATTGTTTTTATTGTAACTTTTCGTATTCATATTAATCTCTTTGTTTACTATCAGTAACTTTTGACTCCCTGCCAATTTATTTTTTTGTTTGTGGAACTATGCCTTGGATGTTGGTGATCCTTTCTTCAATATTAATTCTTTCATTGATCTCCGAGTCTAATTTTCCCTCTTCAGTATGGTCTTCTATAATTTCCTGTGCATTGTTAAATTTAATGTAACTAGTTTCTAATAGTTCTAACTTAACATCTACTTCTTCTTCCACTGTTAGTGTACCTACAGCAATCTTCTCTAATTTAGTCAACTGTGCTTTTATAACTTTTCTAAATATTTTAGGCTTACCTAGCATCTCTTTCTTTTTTTCATCACTCGTCACCATTCTGTTATAAAAGAACTAATTAACATAAGAAAACATCATCTTTATTTTAAATCATCACTATTAATACAACAAAACATTACAATATATCCATTATCATGGTGTAAGCTTGTCCTCTCATTCCTTCACCACTGTTACATATATATTTTTTAGTAAAGATATACTGATAAAACTAAAAATACTTATCAAAACAAATATGTAAGTCTGGGAATTGTATGTTTATATGTATACTATGAGATCTTTTATTATTTGTAAATTATGACTAATATTACAGATTGAGAAAAGTGATTTTGGAGGTGTGTGGATTATGGACGTTCTGTAGCAGGTGCACTATTACATTCAATCATGAGTGTTCCAAAAACAAGTAAGCACTTATTTCAATTAAAGGTTAAAAATTCGATACATGATATTAGGGAATTCAGATGTGCAGTTTGTACAGTCTTCGCCAAACGAAAATTAGTGAGTTGACATCGCAGGAAAAACTAGAAAATGGGGTAAGGAGCCAATGAGAGCTTGCGATTTTCCCGGACAAAAGGTCGGCCAACTAGGCAAGGATAAATGTTTTTAGTGGAGGGGAGAGGCCGCTCCACCGCTCTACATTCCCCTACTGGTTTCTGTTTACTTCGGTTCCCAAAAATTATTTTAAGGAGAAAAAAGAACTCTTAAATTGAATATTATAATCTATTCGTAAATGATGTGAAAATCTATGGACAATATCAGTTGAAAAAATGTGTAAGAAGTAGTAAAATAACCTTCTTTTGTTTACCAACAAGTAGCTGCCCCACCCTTACCCACAGACCTAGTGGATTTATTTGTTCCCCCAGAGAGGTTGGCCTATCTGTGTGTCACTCAATTTCCCAAGCTTTCAACGCACTAATTCTCGTTTGGCGAAGACTATATTCACAGATAATGTTGGACGTCTGAAAACTAAAGCCAAACCTAGTGCTTAGTGCTTAATCCCAAAAGGGATGAGGTTGGAAAATGATAGACCTTATCATTTATCTTATATGTTATTTTTAATATCTCAGAGCATATGAATGCACCTATGAACCTAATAAAAGCATGTCATAGCCCCTTGGATTTCATAGTAACTTCAGTATTATTGTGTTTTATAAATGCACAATATTATTATTGTCATATGCAACTTAATTAGATATTATATTATAGCAATTAAATACATATTTTGAGTGCTAATATTTAAATCAAGTTAAAATATAGGTGTTTGATTATCAAGCAGTGTAGTATCAAACTAAGAGCAACGAGGGTTTTCAGATGTTAAAAACATATTTTCTGTTGGGGTTTCAGCAATAATACTCCCCACTTACTCCACACTACTTGCCATTAAGGGGGAAAAAAAACACTTTTTTTTTAATCCATCTGATTAAAAAAAGAAAATATTTGCTAAAAGGGACTAGAATACATGTATGCAATTTTATATAGTCAAAAACTACAAATGTGATTTCCCAAAGATGAGGATTTCTTCTGACTTAGCCTATTTTAGTTGTAAGCCGACGATATATGGTTAGATTCACTTTTTCGCTGTATACTGTATATACTGTATGTCTTTTGTGTATACTCTATATGTTATTTCTTAATACAGTAGAATCCCGATATATCGTATCTTCAAGGGGTCGAAGAAAAAGTATGATATATCGAGTAGTTCGCTAAATCGGGATTATGAAATAATGATGGTAATAAAAGAAATGAAATGTAAAAAAAAAAAATGTAAAAATTAATGTAATAATTAAGACTTGTATTTATTTTGCACTTAAAAATACACTGTGTATGATCATAAAAAAATTAAATATGCACTTGGATTAAAAAAAAAAATTATAATTTGCTTTTTTGAATTAAACCATTTGTACGGGTGTTATCCATAGCATTTTATCCGAGTAGAACAGAAGGAGGTAAACAATCAAATCTTGGAAAAGGGTCCTCTCCTTTCATATACGTTTAACCGCGATTTTTCTCAGAATTATAAGAGTTATTCCTTCATCTAGAATCTAGGCTGTCCAGGAATTACATTTGGTTTGGACACAATCACACTCTCCCCCCTGAGTCTTTGTTTAATGCCGATCAAACGTCACGCGAGAGTTCTAATTTTTTCCCCGAAGAATGTTCCCTCCAATAGGTTCCTTTGCAATTCGGAATTAATAAAAAAAAAAAACACTTAATTAATACTTCCTCTAATTGTAGTGAAGTGTGAACTGTTGTTATTTTTTTCTGAGTAGAGTAAAACAACAGATATAGCCAGTAAATAAGCAAATTCTTGGAAATTTCCCCCTCCATTCATACGTTTTATCGGGATTATTCTCCGAATTATACGAGTTATAAGACGTTTATGTTCACCTCGAAAGGGAAAAAAATACGTTATACTGAGGGGACCGAAATACATTAGTTTTATACCAATTATCGGGATTTTTTCAAGGGACTGGCAATAATATACGATTTATCGGTATATATGATATAACGGGATATGAAATACCGGGATTCTACTGTATTTGGAATGCCATTGTGAGTGTCAGAGACATTTCTGCTACATACTTGTAGTGTATCTACCCCCTGCCTAGAGATTTCAAAAACTTAAAATGAAGTAAGAAAAATTGTCAATAAGAAGAAGAAAAGTGTCTAGTTGGGCGTTACTTCTAAGCTTGTGTCCAACAGGGAGTCTAACTCTCCCTTGTGTGCAGAAATAGTTTCTGAAGAAGAACCTAATGCACACAGTACGCTTAAAACTCAGGAACCTGGTAAATTTGCTGACACTTCTAGTGCGGATTTACAAAATAATATAAGTAATGTTGATACTAAAAACCAAACTGTAGTAGATGAACAAGTCACAGCCTTCTGTGATAATCATACTGAAAACACTGAAGCCCAAGATGCTACTTCCAAAAAAGAAGATCCAAGCATACCTGACGTTAATGAGAATCAGTTTGGAATACCCATAAGTGATCAAACCTGAGCTTTCTATCTATTTCCGTTCCAAAATGGCAGACACTCAAAGTTTAAATATTTAATCTTTTTTTCATATTTTTAATATTTAGGTAAGATATAAAACATCTGTCCAAGACAACTCAGACTAATATTCTGATATAATATATGTCCCAGATCCCATAAAACATGAATTTAATATTAAATATTTATTGCATTAGGGTAAGTGTCCATCTGAGACTTTTTAGTATGGAGACTCGCTCTCGAGATTGAAATCCCTAGTGGACATGGGGCTGAAACTAGTCTCGGAGACTCGCCGACTCTCCGAGACTCGTGAGAGGCTGATGTTGCTCTCAAGTGGACAAGGTTCTGAGACTAATCTCGAGACTAGCTCTCGAGATTTAGTCTCAGATGGACACTTACCCTTAAGCTCGCTTCGATGATAAACCTTCGTGATGCTTAGTTAATTTGTATTATTTAAATGTGTACAACAGGTGGTCGTTTATTTTTTGTTTTTGATTTTTAACAAAATCAGATCTATTTTCATCATTATGCTGGAAACTATGACTTGATAACTAACTATGTTCCCTGGGATCTAGGACCAGGATTATATGAGAAAGTTAGTCTGATTAGTCTTGGACGGATTTTTTTTATATCTAACTAAACTATTGAAAATAACAAAAAAATATTAATTTTTTACACTTTAATTGCCCGCCATTTTGGAACGGGAATAGATAAAAAGCTCAGGTTTGCGGCAAATGTTTTCTTTTTTTAAGACGTTTCCAAAAATGTATCACTTTATGGGTGTTCCTATTTAAATTTCAAAGTTGGATCCAATATGGCGGCAACCAACATGGTGGAAAAAATTATTACCCACCAATTAAGTAGTTTTTAATGAATGATACAGATACCCGCAAACCGGAACTTAATATCTCAATTATAACCAGAGATATTAAGCCGTTTCCGAACTTTTGGATCACCCTGTAGGTATATACAGTCTATAAGATTAGAGTTGGCACAATCGAAGGTGGGAAACAACAAACGTGGAGGTAGTTTTGGGGTTATAAAAAGGGAAAATCAGTGTTGCCATGTTATATTTTTTTTAGAGTAGAGCATTTTTTTTCTGAAGTTGTATTCAACATGGGGGACCAATAGAATTGTTTCCCTCAAAATTTTCCCGTCTTTTGATTGTGCCAACTCTAATCTTATAGACTGTAGTTTCCTATACATAAAGCAATTAGATTTGGTCTGTGCAACTCAAGGCCCTTTCTTGCCTCTGTTCATTTGGTTTAAATTTTTGACTCATAGTTTTTGGATTAGACCTCTCCTTTCAGAATCAAATGTAGCACATTTACTGTACTGGATTCTAAATAAATAAATGTAATATAATTTAAAATTGTATGCAATAGAATGTATATAATCGATAAATTGTAAACTAACATAACCAGCTCATTATTAACACAAGTATATTAATTTGTTGAAAGCTAGTTTATATAATTTGCAGATGTATTGTGTAAAATATTAATTTATTTATATTTTATTTCAGGAAAGATTTTGAAAACTCAAGTCAGTTTATCTGACTCAAAAGCTTCAACTTCCGTGAATGGAAGTTTGACATCGTCTTCATCTGCATCTTACAAGGATGAACTGGAGGCTATGTTCTGTATTGCCCCATCTATCAAGGAGCTTAGAAAGAAAGCCTACCTCGAGAAGTCTCAAAATTTGTCTAACAGCTCTTTTTCCAAGAGTGGATCTTCAACTCCCACACAAGGGCAGAATTCAAGTTCAAAATCAAATTTGGTTTCCAGCCAGAGCAGTGATAATAATTCACCTGTTTTCAAAAAACCATCGAAGAAATTTGTCGAATTAGATTTCACTTTGAAAGATTTATGCGAGTCTTTTGATACCTCATCTGTGAAATCACCAAGTCGTGTATTTGGAAAAGGCAAGAAAAAACCTATGATATCATTTGACATCAATCCTCGGAGCTTGGAAAGTTCTCTTAATGAGAGTAGCTCGGATGTTGGTCCTAATATATTAATAAAGTATACAAAAAATACGGCTCCTGCAGGATTGGACCTCAATAATGATTCCACTTTGGAGCAGTCTTTAAATGAAACCTCTGATCTGAAAAAACTGAAGGATCGCATGCTGAAATTGAAAACTTTAACTAAGAGAAAAAGTGTGCATTTAAATAATGCCTCCCTTGAAAATACAATTAATGAGCCTGAAAAGGAACATGAAATTGAAAATACTTCAAAGGGTGTTTTGGATTTGGAGAATTTAAGTAAATCATCTGGCAACGGTTTTAACCTCTCAAATGACAAATCTGTGAAAAACTTTGAAGAAGCTAATGCATGTTTAACTACTGAAAATAACTGTGAAGATAATAATAACCTTTCTAAAACTGGTGCTAATTGTGCTGAAGGAAATTATTTTATTTCTACTGAGACTGGATCGAGTGATTTTGCTGGTGCTAATAAAAATGATAAAGCTGAATCCAAAAAACCTGACGACGAGAAAAACCCTGATATGGCTCAGGTAGTAATTAATGATAAATCAGCAATTATTTTTGGAAAAAACTTTAATTTAGACAATCCTGAACTCAGTTTAGATATTAATGAAAAAAATCTTGATATGCATAAGCATGATTGTTCAAATGACACTAAAATTAATGAAAATATTTCAAACCTTGGTAAAAGAAATTCTAATATTTGTTATCCTGATACAGAAAAATTGTTGTCATTGCCTGAAACTTATAGTACTGAGAGTGGAGATTCAGATAAACCTAATGTGAATAAGGGACTCTCAGCCAAGAAATCTATTTCAAATAGTATTGTGAGCAAGAATCTGTCTGGTATCAATACATCTCAATGTAAGGAAGGAGCCATTGAAACACAACCTGAAAATTGCAATGATGAAATTAATTCACAAAATAACAACCCTCCTGCAGTAGTTTTAAAGAAACGATTTTCAACCTTCAAAATGAAGGGTTTAAATGATTCTTCTTTCAAAAGTATTGAAAAATCACTGGATTCATCACAATTACAGGACCAACTAGTGCAGAAATTGAGGAAATCTGCTAAGCAAAAAAGGAAAAGTTTGAGATTAAGTAATATCTCATGTCTTGTAACAGACGAGGAACCTGTTACTCCTAGAGAATGTGTGGAAATGGTAACAGGCAAGGTACCATCTGATAAAGAGTCGAGACCTTGTACTCCTAAGGAGAAAACATCGTTGGATTCCGGTGTTAAACCAGATGTTCTTTCTGAAAATACATATTGCGATAAATCTCAGCTTGAAGCTGATAATGAAGATAATATTGGTTTAGTCGGAGGAAAGAATTCTGCTTCTCAAAGTACTGATTATTCTCAAGATAACGATAGAAATCCTCTTGGACTGACATTCATTGTCAGTCAACCTTGCACTCCCAGCCTCCCTGTATGTAACACCACAGATACAACTTTCACTGTTCATCACCCTAAAAGATTAAAATGCAGCGAATTAGGACCTTGTATTAATGAAACTGTTGATATTGGAACCAAACCATGTGTAATTAATAATGTAGGTGGGTTTAATAAAGAATCCGATGGAAATATCATTATTGAAACTAACAAAGAAGATAAAAATGAAATTGATGATGAACAGTCAGAAAAAAATAAATCTATAAAAATACCAACCTGTGAGAATCTTAATAATAAACAATCGGAGAAAAATACTAAATTATTTGTAGCAGCTGATTTTGATCTCTCTAAAAAGAACTCAGCAATAAATAATGAGCTAGTGGATCATGTGAACTTTAACAAGGTAACTTCTGATGCTGCTTTTCAAGACGATGAGATTTTATCTGACATTAAGGAGCCAGTTGTGAATGAAAATACATTGAATAATGATAATGGAAGTACTATGGTTGTAACGAGTATGGTTGCTAATGAAAATGAAAGTACTCATATTAATTTGAATAACACCACAGCTGGTGATGCCAAATCCAAAGAAGAACCCATTACACACACTGAAAATCAGTTACCTATTTCTGATAATACTCCAGCCTTGATCACTGAACATTTAGAAGAAACTGAGGAGGCTGAGGACTGCTTCTATTCCATTTCTTCTCAAAACGATATACCTTCTGCGGTAGTGTTGAAAAAGCAAGCACCCTCCTCTGATCTTACTAGTTTAAATTCTTCTTCCTTTATAACCATGGACAAATCATTGAACTCATCTGAAAAGGAGGATCAACTATTGAATCAATTAAGAAAATCTACGAAACAAAAAAGGAAGAGTGTGAGATTAAGTAACACTTCTTTACTAATTTCTAATGATCCATCAGATACCTCATGCTATGTTTCTGAAGTAGAAACTAATGAAGGATGTTGTGTAAAGTCTAAGAGTGACTCAAAAGAAGTAATTAGTAACACCAGTGAGCTCAAGTCAACTATACTACACGACAATTTAAATGATCCTGGGAATGATAAATCTAAAGATAAGATGTTTTGTGATAACATGGTTGATAAAACTTCTGGATGTGTAAAAGAAACCAGGGAGACTCAGGAAGATATTAGCTGTGCTGAAATTTCATCTTATAATGATAATTCTTCAGCTATTGTTCTGAAGAAACCGCCTTTATCGTCTCATTTAACAGCTTTAAATGATACAACATGTAAAGACATGGAGAAATCATTGGACACTTCAAAATCACAAAATCTTCTTACCCAGCAATTAAGGAAATCAATGATGAAGAAAAAGAAAAGTTTGAGGTTAAGTGATGCTTCGTTATTTTCATCTACTAGGAAATCAAATGACTATAACTGTTCAGAAATCTCTTGTGAGAAAGACAAGACATCTGGTGGTATTTTAAAAAAGCCACCCATGCCTTCTAATTTAATAGGTTTAAATGATACAACTTTCAAAAACATGGAAAATTCGGAGGATATTACAGAAAACATTACGGAAAATCAAATTATACAAAAATTTAGAAAAAGTGCCAATCAGAAGAAGAAAAGTGTTAGGCTAAGTGATGCTTCATTATTTGTGTCCACCAGGGAGTCTAATTCTCCCTTGTGTGGAGAAATTGTTTCTGAAGAAGAACCTAATGCACACAGTATGCTTGAAACTCAGGATGAAGGCATAACTGAAACTTCTAGTGCGGATTTACAAAATAATATAAGTACTGTTAATACTAAAATCCAAAAAGTAGATGAACAAGTCACAGCCTTGTGTGATAATCATACTGAAGCCCAAGATGCTACTTCCAAAAAAGAAGATCCAAGCATACCTGCAGTTAATGAGAACCAGTTGTCTGAAGAAGATCCTAATATAAGTGAACAAGTTTCTGGAGGTACTAAAAATTGTGATGGGGCCTTGGCTACGAATGCCTACTCTGTAATTTCTTCGCATAATGACCTCACCTTAAACTCGAATGATACAAGTTTAAAGAATAATGAAAAATCAGTGGAGATTTCAAAAACCGAAAACGATATAAGAAAAATTGTCAATAAGAAGAATAAAAGTGTCAGGTTGAGCGATACTTCAGAGCTTGTGTCCAACAGGGAGTCTAATTCTCCCTTGTGTGCAGAAATAGTTTCTGAAGAAGAACCTAATGCACAAAGTACGCTTAAAACTCAGGAAGAAGGCATAACTGAAACTTCTAGTGCGGATTTACAAAATGATATAAGTACTGTTAATACTAAAAACCAAACTGTAGTAGATGAACAAGTCACAGCCTTGTGTGATAATCATATTGAAAACACTGAAGCTCAAGATGCTACTTCCAAAAAAGAAGATCCAAGCATACCTGCAGTTATTGAGAACCAGTTGTCTGGAGAAGATCCTAATATAAGTGAACAAGCTTCTAAAGCTACTAAAAAAACTGATGAGGCCTTGGCTACGAATACCTACTCTGTAATTTCTTCACATAATGACTTGACTTCAGCGGATGTTTTGAAAAAGCTTCCCTTAAACTCGAATGATACAAGTTTAAAAAATAATGAGAAATCAGTTGAGATTTCAAAAACTGAAAACGAAGTAGGAAAAAATGTCAATAAGAGGAATAAAAGTGTCAGGTTGAGCGATACTTCAAAGCTTGTGTCCAACAGGGAGTCTAATTCTCCCTTGTGTGCAGAAATAGTTTCTGAAGAAGAACCTAATGCACAAAGTACGCTTAAAACTCAGGAAGAAGGCATAACTGAAACTTCTAGTGCGGATTTACAAAATAATATAACTAATGTTGATACTAAAAACCAAATGGTAGATGAGCCGGATTTACAAAAGAATATAAGTAATGTTAATACTAAAAACCAAACAGTAGATGAGCAAGTCACAGCCTTGTGTGATAATCTTATTGAAAACACAGAAGCCCAAGATGCTACTTCCAAAAAAGAAGATCAAAGCATACCTGCAGTTAATGAGAAACAGTTGTCTGGAGAAGATCCGAATATAAGTGAACAAGCTTCTAAAGGTACTAAAAAAACTGATGGGGCCTTGGCTAAGAATACCTACTCTGTAATTTCTTCGCATAATGACTTGACTTCGCCTGATGTTTTGACAAAGCTTCCCTTAAACTCAAATGAAACAAGTTTAAAAAATAATGATAAATCAGTAGAGATTTCAAAAACTGAAAATGAAGTAAGAAAAAATGTCAATAAGAAGAGGAAAAGTGTCAGGTTGAGCGATACTTCAAAGCTTGTGTCAAACGGGGAGTCTAATTCTCCCTTGTGTGCAGAAACTGTCTCTGAAGAAGAACCTAATGCTCACAGTACGTTTAAAACTCAGGAAGAAGGCATAACTGAAACTTCTAGTGCGGATTTACAAAATAATATAAGTAATGTTGCTACTAAAAACCAAACAGTAGATGAACAAGTCACAGCCTTGTGTGATAACCATACTGAAAATACTGAAGCTCAAGATGCTACTTCCAAAAAAGAAGATCCAAGCATACCTGCGGTTAATGAGAACCAGTTGTCTGGAGAAGATCCTAATATAAGTGAACAAGTTTCTGAAGGTACTAAAAAAACTGATGGGGCCTTGGCTACGAATGCCTACTCTGTAATTTCTTCTCTTGTTTTAAAAAAGCCACTACTGATCTCCGAAAATCAAAATGATTCTACTATGACAGATTTAAATGATTCTTATTTCAAAAGCATGGATAAATCGTTGGATTCATCAGAGTCGAAAGACCAACTTATGAATAAATTGAGGAAATCTGTAAAACAGAAAAAGATAAGTGTGCGTTTAAGTGATACCACACTATTAACATCCAAAGATGAATCTGTTGATTCTTCAATGTGTGGGGAACCAGTTCTCAAATCTAAGAGCAACCTTAAGAAAAATGTTAATAACATTGATGAACTTAAATCGATACCAGAACAACTTGATACCAAGGATGAAGTTCCAAATTTAGTTAGCACTGAAAATGTACCTAAATCTAATATTAATCATAATGAATCAGTCGGTAATGCCAAATCTATTATTAACCCAGAAGATAAAGTTAGTGAATCTAGATCTATTGTTGATCACAATAAGACAGGAAATATAACCACACCTAATATTAACATATGTAATTCTCCTAGTGGGACTAAACTTGACCAAAATGCTTCAAGACCTGTTAGTGTCTATCAGAAAGAAGAAGAAGAAAGTCCTGCCAAAACTCAGGTAGACCAGAATGATGTAGCCTGTCGCTCCAAATCTCTTGACAGTGAGAATAATGCTGTTAGAGATCACACATTGATCAATGATGGTAATATTCCTGTTACAACTGGTGAGAAACAGACCTGTAATTCGGATAATAATGTCATATCAAGTGTCAGCGAGAAAAATGCTCATAGCTGTGAAAACATATCTATTGTAAACCTGAGTAATGAAAAATGTGACGCCAACTCAATTGCTGGAATTAATCAAAATGTTGTGAATGATATTAGTGTAGATGAGATTGACACAGAATATCTGACTAAACCTCAAGTTCACCAAAATGTTGATTGTGATGTTGTACCAGTACATGTGACAGATGGTGTCAGCCGCGATGCTCCAGATGATGTCTGCTTTTATGCCAAACCTATAGAACCTTTGATTAACTTAGTTGTCGGAGCTGATAATGAAAATAAAATTAACTCAATTGATGCTGTGTGTGATAATTTTAATTTGGATATAAGTTATCCTGAAATAGTTTCTGATGGCAAAGATCCTATAATTCTTGAAGGTGATGACATACCTGTAAAAAGTGTGTTTAAGTATCCAAAATCTTCAAAATCATGTTTACTGCAAAATTCGAGACTAAATGAAAATAAAGCAGCTAGTGTTTTAGGGAAAGGGACTCGTGATATAGCTAGTACATCTCAAAAAGAAGAAAGTCTAAATTGGTCAATCGATCTAAGCGTGATACAGCCAGATAAAAAATTACCTTATAAGTTGAGGTTACGGTCTCAAAGTACTCCGTTACCTCCTAAAAGATTAAAATCTATTGTTAATAAAAGCAGTGGGTCCTCACCTAAACCTTTGGAGGCTAAATTGAACATTACACCTACCAAACAAATAGATAAGAAAAAACCTAAGAAAAGTGTCACATTTAATATTTCTTCTCCATTAGAGAGTGAAGATGGTGCCTCTCCCCCTCTCAATACTTTTACAGACATCAGTGCTATACCTGGGGAAGGTCTGAGGCTTGGTGGCAAATCCAAACCCGTAAGCAGTTCGCCATATCCTCCCTCTCAAAGGAAGAGGAAACAACTAAAAGAAATTGCCGATCAGAGTATTCCTAGTTTATCTGAGAGTAGAAGGTCCCGTAAAAAGAACATATCTGTTCAAGTAACCAAAGAGTATATATCATCATCTTCATCAGGTAGATTTAGTCAGTCTAAGTCACCTGAACAGTTTTCCCGCAGGAAACAGTCTTCATTTGAGAATGTCTCAAATAAAGGAAGTATTTTACATGTATCGAACAAAAGAAAATCTTTAAATGTTTCAAACAAAGGAGATATGGCACATGTCTCTCACAAAAGTAATTCAGAGACTGTTTCCAATAAAAGAGATAGTGAATATATTTTGCACAGGAGAGATTCTGTGAATGTTTCCAAGAAAGAAGAAACTGTGCACGTTTCACACAAAAAAGATTCTGTAAATGTCACAAACAAAGGAGATATGTTAAATGAAGCCGATCTTGATGATAGCACTATTGCATTCCATCCAAAAAAGAAACAAAGAATTGACAAATCACTAAGTGATAATGTTAACAGAAGTAAAGAAATTCAGTCTAGGAGAAAAAGAAATGAAAAAACTATAAACAGTTATGAAAGCACTGCTCGATCGAAACATTACGATTCCTTAGAAGATGTGGAAACTCAAAACGTCGATCCTAAAAATGTGTCTAAGCTAAGACGTAATAGAGCTCTCACTAGTATTACTAATACTGTGAAGACTGGATCTCTTAGAAGTAGTAGTCTAGATTCATCAGTCGCTGAAAAATCAGTTATTTTCCCTCCAAAAAAGAAGGCAAGACTTGCAGAAATCAGTTTGGAAAAATCTATCAGGAGTGGTGGTGGGCTTAGATCCTTCTCTCAGAGCAGGAGAAACAGCGGCACTTCTCAGTTGGATGACAGCATTCCTTTGGGCTATAGTGTTAGTGATGAAGAACAATCTGACATCGACTCCATTTTTCATAATCATTCTTGGCTGAAACCTTTGTTAGTTCATAAAGAAGACGATGAATCCAATGTGACTTCCTCAGGTCTTGATCTATCAGGAGACCTTATGCCTCCTCCTAAAGCCAAACCGGTTGTCAAGAAAACTAAGAAACTCGCGAAACCTGCTCCTTGGGCCAATAAAAATTTTTACAATTTTCTTTTTGACTTTTTCAAACCTAGATACGGCATTGAATACAGGAAGAGGAGTGAGGACTTTGTCCTTTTCCTTCACCCTTATGTACAGTCGGTTGTTCTGTTGAATGATATAAAGGATTATTCTCCCCTTGTTTTGACTGTAAAGGAAAAGACAAAAGAATTGGGCCTCTGCACTTCCATATGGGATTATCAGGAGTTGTGTAGCTATCTACCAGTAGAATTTAAACAAAAATCATACTTCTGCGGCTCCAAACGTTATAAACCTGTGATTGATCACACTGCTCCTTTTTAATTACATTGTGATTGTTTATAAAATCCTTCTTTATACTGTATTCAATTAAAATGTAAATTACCATTCAATATACTTATGTATTTTTAAACTTTAACTTTCTTTTAATTTTTGATTGTTTGTATAATATTAGTTTGTCAAAAAAGGTTGTGTAAATTACTTTTAAATAATTATTTTGTTTCATATTTAATTTTTTTAGTTTTAGTTATGAATTCTATAAAACAATTAAAAACCACTTGGGGAAATAGTAGAATGTCACATAGCATTAAACTTTCAAAAAGAATTTTAAAGATTGGAGCACCAACCACAAATAAGAAAAATATTTTAGCCATGACATCTTTGAACTTTTTTTAAATTTTATTGTGATAAAAATGTGACTTCCTACTCTTTTCCGATTGAGTCAATTATGTAAAATACTTTAAAAACCATTACTTTTATTTTTTACTGTTATGAATACTGTAAAACATGTAAATTAATTTTATTTTTTAAATATGAATGCTGTTATAAAACTATTATGTAAATTACTTTTATATTATTACATTGTATCTTATTTTATTTGTTTATGTCACATACCATTTAACTTGCAAAAAGTATTTTAAAGTTTGGAGCACCAACCACATAAAAGAAAATATTTTTTCCGTGGTAGGCTGTGAAATAATAACTTTAGAGCCTAAAAAACAGAGCTAAAATCCGTTTTTTCATTACGTGGACTTGAAAAATCTTTTCATTACTCCTAGCTGTTAAAAATGTTTACGTCCTAGGAAAGAAAAAATCTTTTATTTACTGCTGGTAGTTATCAAAACTTCCGTTTTTAGCGCTGCAATCTTTGTAGAATGCTTCTTAGTAAGATTAAAATCCACTAGATGTCAATGCATTTTATTTATCTTTTCTTATAGTGTAACCTCTTTTTAAGGTTTCTTTTTTTTAAATCTTAAGTATGTACTGATATTTGTTATTATTATATTGATTATTGATTAATATTTAATAATAATAAATAAGAATAATGGCGTAGGTGATAATGGCTGTTAAATTTAATGTTTTTTCACTCTCGGCTACCTCAGAAGAAATATCATATGCTACACGACTGTAAATTGTTTTTTCTTTAACCTGGCAATATTTACTGTAATTGCCGCAGTAAAGAAAAAACTCACTTCACAGCCTAGTAACATAATATACATTATGGCCGTTACGTTTATATACATTATTTTCAGACCATTGGATCAGCTGAATTTCCATTTCACTTTTGATAAAAATGTGACTTTCTACTCCTTTAGTCAATTATGTAAAATCATTATTTTTATTTTTTACTGTTATGAATACTGTGAAGCATTATGTAAATTGATTTTAATTAAAAAAAAAAAAATCTATGAATACTGGTGTTGTAAAACTATTATGTTAATTTATTTTTATATAATTGCATTGTATCTTATTTTATTTGTTTGTAGTAGTTATGATTTTTTTTGTAAAAATTGTATATTTTATTTATTTTTTCTTTTAATTGTCTGCTTTTGTTAAAAAAAAATAGGTTTAATAAACACAATAAATTTAGAAGGAAATGATAGAAAGGAAATAATGTATGTGCCTGTACTACTAAATTGTAATATAAATAGCTTTTTTTAAAAAAAAAATTGTCATATATTTTATACCTATTGAAGCTTATCCATGTAGATAACCCCAATTAATTTCTGATAGGGTCCACCTCAATTACTCATGACCTAAATAATATGTTTAATTTTTAGTAACCTTGTTGTTTTACTGTATTCTAACGAGTCAAAACATTAAAAATACTAGTGCGATTTGCCGTGTTTAGGAAAAGTTTTTTTTTTTTTAAGTCAGCAGTTTTCATTGTCAAGGGATTTTTTTTTATGCTGAGTTAAACATTCTGTGACATTGACCTCTTGTTGCTCACTCAAAACTTGATTTTAAGAGCTTATTTATACATAAAAGGACAAATATTAAACGTAAGTAGACAAATTTATTAAGCAATCAATGCAGCTGCTCTTAGATACAGATAAATCTGGAACTGATTGAGCCTCAATCATTGTTATTTTTTTTATTGAGTTAAGATTTGAATAATTAAGAATTCTTAATATTTGGAAGACTTGAGAAACAATAAATAGAATGTCATGATTACTTATAAATCTTCTATTCATATTAGTTTTTCATCATTAGTATGATGTAGTAAATATATTTATTAAATATTAGCTGGATACCCGTTTACTACGGTGTGTGTTATTTTCAATTTGCTGGGTTTATAAACTACTCAAGAAACATGTTAGTTATTTTACTAAGCGAGAATATTTAGAAATCATAAAGAAACATTTAAATTATTTTTTTCTTCCCTCCTCCCTTTAATAAGATTATTTGCTAATATCCCAAATTAGTAATTGATTCCTACTAAAGAAGAAAAATTCTTAAAATATAACTATCCAAGTAAAGCAGCGGTATTTTCCATCTGTACTCTCCATGTCTTTTCACATCCCTTGGTTGACATTGGAATTATCTTTTATTACTATACATGCTCACATCTATATTAAGAGCTCTTTCTCAAGTATTAACTTCCTAACTTTAGAAGATCGGTCTTGGCTTAATTCCCCTACTTTTCTTACTCTGTCCTTTTTATTACAGTACGTATACACTCATAGACTTCACTTTAGAATTTTAAAGAAGTAGTTATGATTATGTTAAAAGTTTAGGCATGGTAAGGCGGGATTTATAAACAATTGTCTTAATATTTAGTTCTTAATATGTCTTACATTTTTTGACAGCAATAGAAAACTAATTTCATTTACAGTTCTTCTCACAGAAATTTTCACAAAACATAAAATATTGTTAGTAGTTTTTTTCTGCAATTTTGGTTAAATACATTTTTTATAAATTCGAGAAATTTTAATTTTATAATCTATTTAGAAGCCCCGTTCTCCGCCCCATATAAAGCTACCAAAACTAAAACATTTTATAGCCTATATCACCCGCAGAATTGATCTTAATATTCTACCCAAGAACCACCAAAATCTATTTTCAGTAGTTTGTACGTGATTGACAAACAGACAAAATTTTCTAAACTTTAATTCGTTGTCAGGACTACTCAATCAGATAAATGTATACAGACTCAACACTTATTAGTTTGTTAGATATATTTTATTATATTTTTCTCTGTCTGTCTCCCATTGTTAATAATAATTATAATATGATTTAAATTAAAATTTAAACTTTCCGTAGTATGAATAATACTTAAAACTAAACAAGTAAGGCGAGCTTCACGTAAGTACGTGAGGCGATAATAGCCGGTTTCTGTACGATTAAGTTTAAATATTAAGTGTATAGTTACATATTCTTTTTCTACTCTTCAAGACCTTTAAATTGATGTATAACATGCCATGGTCACCCGCCATATTGGAAGGGCCGCCATCTTGGAAATAATTGGTGTAAAAATTCCAAAATTTGTCCAGTTGTCTAAAATGCCAAGATGTACCTGTGTGCCAAATTTCATGTTTCTAGCTATAGTAGTTTATAAGTTGAAACAAGCCAACGGACGGACAGACAGAGCCTTTATATAAGGTTTCTTTTTTACTTTGTACAGAAACCTAAAAATTAAATTTCTAATTTATTGTACAAGGTACAGGTACTAATGGGGTACTTTAAATTATAAGGGATAATTCTCGGTATAGTTTTATTGTCGTAAATATCGACTGCTAAACTTGTGGAAAATTGAAAGCTTAATTCGGGACTAGGTATCGTTACTGACAGAGGAAATTATTTTTCAGTGTAGCTCAGTTGGAAGAGCGCTATACTGGAAGTATAGAGGCCCAAGTTCAAGTCTAATTTTTTTTACGTTATAAATTTTTCAAAATTGATAATCAATTTGGTTCTGCGACTTGAAAAAAAAAAAAAATCAATCATTATCGTTTAGCCAGTTTTGCGCCTATAAAGTTTGACTGGGGCGACAGACACACATACCCATACATACAAAAAAAAGTTAAGGCCGGATTCTGTTTTCAAATGAAAAAGTAGCTTTGACTTTCTTAACCTCTTATTGATTTTCGATCCACAACTTAATTGGATTTAATCAATTATTTAATTGAATAGTACTTACAATTTAATTCAAAATTGTGCATCTACTTTATTAACTTTTTTTAAACCAAGCATCAGCGCCCGCATGCATTTTTTCAGGGGGGGGGGGAATCACCGCCACCGGAAGGAAGGGGGTTGGTTTCTTGAAAGCAATTTACCAGACTTGAATACGGAAATATATTTTTTTCCTGAGACCTAGGGGGGGGGGCCA
>KZ651411.1:226453-250471 GCA_001010745.2 Gerris buenoi
CTGCCCCCCCCCTCGCTTGTATTCAGGCTATGTTATTTATTAATGATTTAAAACGAACTCTTTTTATATTCTCAATAAAAGTGTACCCAACTATTTAATTTTATTTGTCTCTTCAATAAGAAAAAAACAATGTTTTTTTCTTCTGTACTCAGGTTACGTTGATTTTATTTTTAAACTGTTAACTCTAAATCCATTTAAAAAAAAAGTAAAATTGTCGACGTAGTTGTTCAACAGCTTTATAGATTATGAAGACTTATAATGATCAAGCAGTTAAGAAAAAACTCCTTTCCAGGGAGTTTATTACAGTAAGAGATAAATGATTCGTGAGAAAGGAATGACGGTCTGACTGTAGGGTCTTTAGGATTGAGAAACATGGAAGAAGACATATGGAACCAAGAAGTGCGAGAAAAAAAAAGAATAAAAAAACTTTTATATTTGCTGTTCTATTTCCCAACAACTTTCCTCCATATTTGGTGTCACTGCCATCTCGATAAAAATGGCGGGAATAAAAGAAGGAAGTGAACCTAAAGGAGGAAATAATCTACGTGAATAATATGTAAATAAATAATTATAATATCTTTAATGATTTAATATTTTATGGGATGTTTTGGTTCAAAGATAAAATCAAATTTCAAAAAATAAATTATGCGATAATTAAGATTTAAAATGCAGTCTAGTTAGGAACATTGACATTGAAGTCAAGTAGTTAGGTTGGCACTACTGTACAGTTGCGTTTTCTATAGAGCTGCTCTCTGCTCTTTTTACAGTTATTTAATGGAATTGTTTTATTTGTTAAGTGCTATTTCTTTAAGTTAGCCAGGTAGATTTAAGTCGCTAAACGTTTTTCATAAGTGTTCGGACGAATCGAAGTGTCGGTTACAAGTTCTATTTGCATGTATGAATATTACATATTCTTAACCTATCACGGACCTTTCGCTGTTGAATACGACCACTATGCTATCAGGTTGTTTGCTATTTAGAAATATTTATTTCTTCCTTGTACCCGTTGTGAAATGTTTTCGATTGCGGTGGCTCACGGTTTAACTTAGTTTAGCGAGTAAAAGAAAACAGGATTCCTAGTGCTAACTGTCTTATTAACGACTGTTCTAATTATTTAGGTGCCTACGAATACGTCTGAACCACTCTGGATGCGCTCTCCGATATTATTTTGAAAATCTTCTTTCTCAGTGATCTTCAAGTTCTCAGGTCTCGACTGACTTAACTGTAAGTAAAGAATAACGTAAGATCGGATTTGCAATAAGTGTATCTACGGCTAAGTCTGTTTGTACACAAGTTGTAACATTTATTTACAATGCGTGTGTACCAAATGTCATAAAAAACTGGTCACAAGAATGTACCCGTCCAACCCTTGATAGATGATACTTTTTCTACCCCGTTTAAAGTTACATTTTTTGATAGTTTGTATTAGGGTACCGATTTCCTTTTTGTCATCGTCCTTTTAATTCTCTTCTACCTAAATGAAGAATTTCATAGATGTTCTTTATTAAAATAGGATGGTGTCGAAGGTACCTACCCCTTCTTCTTTGTAGGTACTCTTACCCTACCTGCCTTCCTAACCCTTTGTACTTGGTACATGCATTCCAAAATAACTGTCACCACTTTATAACAGTTAGTTTTATCATTTTATTTATTTATAAATCTAGAATAGTCTATTCTTTTTATAATATCTCACTTTATTGACAGTAATATTTTTAATTTACCTGATAAAAACCTAACTATTAACTTACCTCAAGTGTCTGTTTCTGTAAGTGTGTCCTAAACAATTACGGTTTATTTAGCAAATTTTTTAACAATATTATTTATTAATTTGTTCTACTTTTTAAGAATACATAGTTGTATAAAATTGAATTACTGTTTGATATAATTTCTATTTAAAAATGGCATCTATAATATTTTGGTAATAAACTGTATTTTATAGTGCTATAGATTCATTTTATTTACTAGGTTGACTTCAGAATTTATTTCTTTCCATCTCCATAAGTTGTTGTTGAAAAATCTGTTTGAGCAACATTAATGAAAAATCGCTCTAATCTAACATTAATATAGTGTAGTTTGAAGATAAAGATTGCACTTTTTTAGACATAAATATCAAATAGGTAGATGACTTCTTACCATGAAAAAATGCCAATGTGTAGGTATTAACCTTACCTATTTTATTTTTGACTTGACCTTAATTAATTTGGCTAATGTATTTGACATAGGTCTTATTTGATATTACTGTTGTTTATATGAATAAGAAATAATTAATGTGATAATTCAATCTGTTTATAATCAACTAGTATCCTTACAGGCTGCTGTTATTAAACATATATTATTTGTCTTTGTTTACAAACAATTAGCATGCCTTAGGCTTCCTAATTTCTTCTTTGATATCATCATTTTAGGTGAATGTACAGAATGATTTTATCCAAATAAATGCCAAAATAATGCCACTCAAGATTTCTATTTTTCAACCTCCTGTGTGGTCAAGACCCATTGTGCATTTTAATAAGTTTGCTACAGATGACTAATTTCTACTTTGTTGACCTTTTTTTAAACAAACTTTTTATTTGACAACNCTTAAAACACGGATGGAGAAAGCCTGGGTTCGATTCCTCCCCAGGGGAAGTTATTTTTATGATATTTTTGATGAAATTTCCAATAGTAATTAAATGTACATATATGAGAAAGTTTGTCTGAGTTGTCTCTGACCGATATTTAATCATGATGATCCTGTTGAAATTTGTTTGACATCTCAACAAAATAACACAGTTCATGTAAAAAGTACCTGCTTCAGATAGAATCTGTAAAGTTAGTCGACATTCAGTTAAAGTTTAAATATCTTTTTACTCTACTTATTGACATTAATTAATTAAATATTTGATGACTGAACTGCTGAGGTATTATAATTTTTAATCATTAGAATGATTAAACTTATTATTATTCTTGTACTCAATTTATCGTCTCATGTTCCCAACTGACGCAGTGTATATTTCGTTAAATGTTGCTAGCTCACTTCAATTATATCATCCCCCCTTATACCAGAACTGTGAATGTGCAAATTTTCACATTCTGGGTTTATTAGCAATTTGGTCTTGTTGTTTTATAATCTAAGTTGTGCCAACACCCCAAATTTGTGCCTGCCTTGAAGCAGCTGTTATTGGCTATGGCATCTAAATAGAATAGCTGAATTATGATAAGATCATAAACTTTAAAATACCATTTCCCAACAATCTGGAATTTGCACATTCATGTGCAAATTCTTCTGGCATAAGGTGGAGGGTATTTTCTATATTATGTTTTTTGGAAATCTTAACTCCCTGTCTAACCTAGATAAGACTTAATTCTGATTGGTGGAAAAATATAAAAAAAAAGGAGGGGGAGCCATTAAGAGCTTGAGATTTAGACATTTACTGAAATCTCGAGCTCTCATTGGCTCCCCACCCTATTTTTTTATGAACTGTAGTACTACTCATTATCAGATTTAAGAGGTTTTCTAACTTTTTTCCTCCAAGAAATCAAATGTTTGTACCAGTAGATGGGACTTCTGTTGCTTATTTAGTTATATTATGTTAATATAGTATGATTAGCGATTCAACTGATATGGGTTTCACAATCCTTTAAAATCTTAGTCGAAATAACACATTTATTATATAAAGGTATTTAATTTAAAATGATATTGCTTGAAATATAGAGTAAACAATCTCTGTTTAAAAAAGTTTAAAGTTGAGAGTTTGAGATACTTAATGAAAAATTTTGACTCACTGATTTAGATTTTTTCCCACAGCTTATTTGTAAGTTACTCCCCTTGTTTTATTCACCTTCTCATTAAGTTTTGACGTATATCCTAAATTTGGATGGAAGGTCACAATTAGCCTGTAGTTGGTTCCATTTAAGTTTTAACCTTCTGCACCCATTTGTTTTTCTTCTACATGTACTCAAAGACTTGTGCACATAAGTAATGTAGAAGTTGTGGGTGCAGATAGGCCCAGATTAATTTCAAACCATCTGCGGTCTTTAAATTTTGCTAAATTGGTATTTTTAAAAAATCAAAACAATTTTGACAGATTTAAGAAACAAGGGGGAAAATTAAATAAATTTGACAATAATATATTGTAAAAGAATAAAATCAATAAATTAATTATAGGATGCGAGGAAGTTATGTGCCACACTAATTGGCAGTGTATTTCCACTAACCATTGATCCTTATCCATATTACAATATATTAATCTACACAATTTGTGAGAGACACTAAGGGATTTGCCACGTAAGCACACATAGGAATTGTCAGCCAAGCAAGAATGGCGGTATGGCACTCTCGTCTCTGATAAGTCCTATATCTGATCATCTTGGTCTGGTATAGGTCCTGAGTTGGGTGGGCGTGGGCATCGTCGGGCCCCTGATGAGTCGGACGCGACGAAACGATGCAGGACATGGCGNATGTGAACAGGAGGTGAGTAGGTATCATACAAATTGTCTTTCTGAGATGGACTTTGTATATACACTACTCATCTGACTCAATGCACTCTCTGAAGTACCCTATGTATATTTTAAATATTTGATTTCAATTTATTATTTATATATATCTCCCTTTTTTACTTTTCCTCACTACCTATAGTAAGAAAAGTATTGTTTTCACCAAAAATGTTTTTTTCGAGATTTCAACGGAATTATCCGTTATGGTGTTTTTAAGACCTCCTGAGTGGTTTTCAGCACGACGTCTATATGTGCGTGTGTGTGTTATCATCGTAGCCCCAAGGTGTTTAACCTAGAGAGTTAAAATTTGGCAGAAAAATCAGTCATTACCTGTAGTAGTGCCCAGAAAATCAACTTTTTCCGCCATCTTGAACCCAGTTTGCTGAGTCAGCAAAATTTTAGTGAATATAATTATTTATTAGTCAAAGTTTGTTTACATCTAAAATGATTGAAGTATACAAAGTAGGACGTGACAAAGCTTTATGCCACATTAATTCTCAAAATACCGCCAAACTTCAAATAATTAAATAAAATGTAGGTATTAAAAATAAAAGTTTTTTTGAAGAATGATAGTAAATCAGTTAGTTCAGAACGGTAACCCATCCAAGTACTGACCACGTCTAATGCTGCTTCCTCCTGCTGCTTTGCAGCAGGAGAGGCCACTTTAGTAGCCTCTGAAGTGAGAAAAGTTCCAAGATTTTTTTTTTTACTGTAATGCCTCTTTTTGTTTTCTGAAGACCTCCCAAGAAGTAGTTCCTTTCTTTCCTTTACATAAAAGAGACCATGTATGATGGTTCTTAGCATTTCTTAACAGTTCTTGTTTAAGTATAGAAGAATTATTACAGCAATGCTTGCAATCATTATTCTTTTTTTTCCTTTAAAAGTAGGTACCTAGAGATTAACCAATTCATTGTGATCAATTAAAGTGGTCTCATTAATTTGCCATTGTGGTTTGGTAATAAATTATACAATCATTACTATTTATTTGTTTTATTGTCACGTGGGTATCTGTGAAGCATTCAAATAATGTTATCTCTTTTAGAGTGATAAGATTATAAGATGATTAGATTTATCTCAATTGATTACCCTATTAAATCTTTTTTATTGTGTGTATTTTTTTCATGTGTGTATTTGGGATGGGTTATCACTGTTATCACAATCATTCATAGAGAAGTTGATCTGTGAAGCACAAGTGCTCTGCTGATACCTGTTGAGTAACAATGTTGTTTTGTAAACTTTTTCCCCCCACCCCTAAATGTATTGAAAAATGTTTTTTTCACTTTTTAGAGTTTAAAGGTATATTAATTGATCTCTAGGCAATAAAATGTTAGAATTTATTATTACCTCAAGATATTTTAATCATTTAATTTTAGGAAAATATGTGCATTAAAGCCCCGCGTGTTAATACTGGCAACATAAAAAAGTTAGTTTTTTTGAAACAATTGTTTCTAAAAATATTGTCAGAACTATTTTCTATACCTTTGCTTAGGGGACATATACTCTGGTCAAATTTTCATCTGGTGATGAAAATTTCCAACCAAAAATGTTTCAAAACATATTGTTCAAAACTTGTGGGAAGTGGGAGTCATTGTTTATTGTCCATCTCCATTATGGTAGAACAGAGTAGAGATATTTGGTAACATATTTTTAAAAGTTAACACTTTTGTTTCCGAAACTTTCCACAATGTTCCTAAACATCTTTTATCCTTTATAGCTTTTTATAAAACAAGAAACATGTTAATTAACATTTTGATTTAAGACATTTTTTTCCTAAAAAATGTTGATAAAAATGTTTTGTTCCCAATGTAAACAAGGCTCAACAGTAAATTTTGCATTTAAAATGACAAGATTCATAAGTTCCTCACAATTTTGACACTTCTTTAGATTATTACTCCCAAAAAAAAACAAAAGTGTGATATTCACTTGTCCCAAAGTACACTGAAGTAAACATCACTTCATGAATTCATTTCATTTCATATATATTATTCATTTTCATTAATACGTATTCATTTTCATTTCATCTTCATTTCATTTTTTTCATGATTCAATTAGTTCTTGTCATTTATATTCTAAAAACACATAGGAAGTAACAATCTAAAGAAGTACCACAATTTATAGCATAAATTCAGCTTGTTTTAATTTTTTATTAAATATAATATAGTTAATTAAACGTATATTTTTAAGAAATTGTTTTACAATAAGCATTAACTATTACTGTTTCTTGTACTTCATTTAATTTTATAATTGGTCGAAAATTGNGCCTTGCTTGGAAAGAAGAAAAAAAGAACAATTAAAAGCTTTGGGCATTTTAATAGTCAGACAAATATATTTATTTTATTAAGTAGTGTTAAAAGGATTATCAAACTAGTGATAAGGGGTTAGTTTTTTTTGTATGTAAGTGTTATCTTTAAGGCCTGTTATCAGCAGTATAGAGTTCTTCCTACCTTGATGGTTGTGCCATGGTCATGTGTGTTGTTATTGTCCTCTTATCAGTTTGTCATCCCTTCCTTAACTCACTGCCTCTCATGACCCAAAGGGAAATTATAAGTGAAAGAATTAATATTATTATCAATTTAAATAAGATAACAGAACTTTTTTTAAGAGGCCTTGTGTATGATTGTTTTTAAAAATTGAAACAGTTAATCTTCTACTAAATACAGTACTATTATGAATTGATCTGATTCAAGTTTTTGCAATATCTTCACTTTTTGGGAATATTTGACGTTAAAAGAAATTATGATAGCACAAGAGGATGGGATAAGACATAAAATATACTGGACTTAAATTTTTTAAGGCAGTCTAAAAACACATAGGAAGTAACAATCTAAAGAAGTACCACAATTTATAGCATAAATTCAGCTTGTTTTAATTTTTTATTAAATATAATATAGTTAATTAAACGTATATTTTTAAGAAATTGTTTTACAATAAGCATTAACTATTACTGTTTCTTGTACTTCATTTAATTTTATAATTGGTCGAAAATTGTTTTTTTTTAATTAGATTATTAAATTAAATGGCCTATCTGCCGCAAATATATTAATGGCAATAGTTTTTTTTTTCAAGATAAGGTCATTGTTTATTATTTTATATATTTATTTNTCGAAATTTAATTTTTAAGTTTTTGGTAGTCTTCATACTACGGAAAGTTTAAATATCAATTTAAATCAAATTATAATCATTAGTAATAATGGGAGACAGACAGAGAAAAATAGACTCTAGCGCCGGGACTCAAACGATTATAATTTGATTTAAATTAATATTTAAACTTTCCGTAGTATGAAGACTACCAAAAACTTAAAAATTAAATTTCGAATTCACTTTTAAGTGAATAATATCATCAGGTAATATGCTATTTAAAAATATAATTTATTATAGCTCACCTGATGGTTTTATTCTAAATATATTTAGCAAGCAATAGATTTAATGTGGAGCTTAAGAAAATCAATTAACACAATATGATTAATGTATAACAGAATCATCTACTTGACCCATCTACACACTTGAGATCATCTGTAGTTTAAAATATATATATTACCTCTATAGGAATTGAACCAGATATGCTGGAGTTAGGATGTAGTTGAGAGGTAGTGTAGCCGCGGCGATTAAACCACCTCATTCGGCCATCACTGAATCATTGAGTGGAACGAGATGCGGTTCGATTCCTCGGCGTGACACTCTGATTTATATGGCTCACTATTGATAACATCATACTCGCTTCGGCGGTACAATGTACATATGTGTGATGTGTGAAGTGGCTTTAACTCTCTACCGCGTACAAAGGGCCTAAGTAATGGCCTAATTGCAAGGTTCGAACAAGTGGTTCGTCCTACCCGTTCTAGTAGGAAGTACTAGACTACTACTACTACTAGGATGTGGTTCCTATTGAATATATTATCTGCTCTTGGTTTTGTTGATCTCTATTTATTCATGTTTTGTCCTAGAAAATATCATGGTTATAATATATTATTTAGGTTCTGCTTCAAGTTGAGACAAATTCACATAGCATATTGCAATGAAAATGATAGTAACACATTGATATCTCATCTTAGAAATAAGAAAGAAAAATAAATCTAATAATAGCTTCACTGTTTTTCTTTAAAAAAAAGCATCTATAATTTATTATTTAATCTCTTCATACAGCTTAACGAACCTTTTAAATTTGGTTTGTAGTCAAATAAAGTTTTTCTTTCCTCTTGCTTTATCTCAAAACTAATTATTTTATTAGGGTTTTGTTGGCAAAACCAAAAAAAAAAAAAAACCCTTATAATTTCATTCCTGTGTCTGTCTTTCTGTCTGTTACTCTTTCGGTTCCAATAAGAGATAAAAACATGATACTTTGCTGTATTAAAGATGTTTTGACTTGCACCCTGGAAAAATATAGTGAACTCAACATTTTTAGCTGTTCATATTCAAAATTGCGGATTGTTCATGTCACACGAAAAAAATATTTCTTTCGAAATTTTGAGTGGGGTATCAAATTAAGAATATTGAAGAGTAGATTACACATATATATTATAAAACTTGTGGATAGTGTTTAACTTTTCATTCCATTTTGTTCAAAGAAAGCAAAATTTTACTTGTCCCCCCCCCCCTCAAATTAACTATATTTCTGCTCTTTCTAAAAATTTAAAGAAATAAGTACAATGAGCGGTCTCCTGGGCCATAGAAAAAATAAGACTAGCAATTTGAATAATTCATGTTACGGGGGAAAAAGAACTGTGAATATTGAAGTATCTAATGCTCTTGAAGCTATTCTAAGACTGGGTCTAGTTTTGCTATTAAAATATTCTAAAACAGCCTCTTCATTACCACCTGCAGTTGGCAAAAGTATTTCACGAAGGCCAGTTATTGGCATCTTCTTTTAATAGATGGAAATATTTGGGAGGGATAGGTAACGCTGATTAGGATATTATCTGACATATTCACATGCCGCTTCCCTTGTGGTTATTTGACTCACCCTAAATTAGCAGCATGTCTGTGTATTCTTCCAGAGTATACTCTAAATTAGCAGCATGTCTGTGTATTCTTCTAGAGTATACTGTTCCATGGCGATTTAAAGAAAAATATTAAAATAAATTAACAAAAATATATCACTGATCACTGAGGGATTGTTTCTAAATGGTAGCTTAACCAACCTGGTCTTTTTAATATAGAGGCAATATGTCATACATTTTATTTGTTTTCTTCCTAATAGGTAAAAAAGATGCCATTACATTAAGACTCATTTTATTGTTTACAAACAGACACTGAGGCTACGATTTTTGAAATATTTTTGATCGCCACACAGCCAAAATTTAAGTAAACCATGCAACCATTGTATTATTAATAAATGCACCAACTTTTGATGCAACAAAGTTATAAAAGTTGTGGCAGCTCAAAGTTTCATCATTTCTTTCGATGAAATTAAATATATTCATTTTTAGTAGCTTATATTACATGAATTTAATAACAAATTCGGTTTAATCAAACAAATGGTGCCTTTTCATATCAAAGCCAAATTATTATATATGTTTTAACATTATTTTATTATTTATTGTCAGTATTATTAATTTGTTGAACCATTAATTTTTTCAAGACATAATATTGCATCACAGTCTCAGACTAAGGCATTTAAATTAAAAATATTCTATTAAACCTTGAACTACTTGTAAGCGTTTAAAATGATAATTTAAGTCAATTTAGCAATAGATATAGGCTTTATTTTTTAAAAACCTCAATTAAAATAATTCTAAAGAAAAATTGTGACACTAATAAGTTTTTTTGTTTTTTTTTTTTTTCACTTTATCTACCTGTGTGATATTTTGCCTAATATTGTTTTTTTTATGTATAGATTAATAGATTCTGAAGAATTAAAGAATACTTACTGCTCTTTATATGTATCAAAATACATCTGACACTAAAATTCTAAATATATTTTGTCTTTGAAACAATTATTAAAGAAAAAAAGCTTATAAAACTTACTTATTTTACATAGATACATTAAGATTAGCAGAATAATGATATTAAACTAATTTACTTGTTCATATAATATAAAATATATGAAATTATTCGTATACAGTAATACCCTGGACTTCGTAATAGGTGGGACTGTGAAGTATACTATCGAAAAATACGTAAGTCGAGAGATCTACTTAAATAAATTCTTAACTGGGTACTTGTTATTACGGGCAAAATTGAATAGGATATGTGTGTACTAACTATCATTATTATTAGAAAACCTTTATAAAGAAAATAAATATTTACATCTTAGTAATTTTTAAAGAGACCAAAAAAATAATAAATGATAAATAAATTTTAAAAACAATAAGTACAATTTTATTTTAATCTGATAATGAAAACAATAATGGTGTTACTCTGCATTGGAATAAAGTATTAATGGGTTTTAGAATATGGGCTATCAAAAAGAACAAAAAGGCTAAAGTAGACTCATTTTTTCTCTTGAGAAAAGAATTATGACTAAAGTTTTAAATTAAATTTAAAACACACGAGCAATGCAAAATGCCGTTTTCGCACGAGTTGCGTACTGTACTTTATCTACGATTGTTAGATTTTAATAATAAATACAGAAAAAAATAATAAACTTCCTGTATGTAAGCTCGTATTTCTCTTTTGATAAAGATGACATCAATTCATTAGTTGTATTTTGTGCCGAATTAATTATTTCTGAAGGCGTATTATTCTTCTCATATTCGTCATAATCACTCATTGTTTTTCACAAAAAACTCCATACACTTACTTAAATAGTAGTTACTTTTATTAAATAAACATCAAATTAGTTTGTTAAATGTAAACAAACTCGCTAATCGTGCGTAAAGTTGAAGAATTCTTCTTTTTTACCGCTCTAGAGTGGTAAAGAAGAGGAATTCTTCAAAACTATGAGACACGCATGTGCAATTAATAAGTTGTGTAAAGAATCACTTTCTACGAATCAAAACAGAGATACAATGTTTATATTACGTATCAATCGTAGATAAAGGTTTTATTTATACTACCCATTAGATTAGACCATGGAAGGACTTTCGTTTTGCAAAATAGAAATATATTATGTGACAAAACTCCTTTTTCAAACAAACTCAGAAGTGTCCAATAAAAGTTACTTCAGTATGAAAACAGAAATGACAATATTAATGGTGTTAATCTATTTTGATTTTGTATAAAAATTACAAATAACTATGATAAATATCAACTTGTTTGTTATTTTACTACAAACAGAGTTACAGGTTCAAGGTGAAAGGCTGCGCTCGCATCTTCATATCAAATAATTATAATCACATGAAAAGGGAGTTTTCAAAGTTACAGAATCTATACCCTGATCACTTTCAGCAGTAGTGTCGGGTTTTACTAAAGTCGGGGTATTACTGTTTTTAAAAAAAGGATTGAAGAATTTAATATTATATGATAATAGCAAACACGAAAACAAACTATTTTGTACATCTAAAAAAAAATATAATAATAGTAATCATTTCCATTTACATCATAATCTATTTAATTTCATTTGTATAAATTTCTAGGGTTTGCATGGTTTGGATACTGTTAGTTAACAGTATTAAAATCTTGATTCCTGTTAAGGTGATGTCTCGAAGGATAGGAAGTTAGACATTCTCCCACAAATGGGGCATGTGTAGGGATGTTGAGTATTGTGATATTAACTCGAACTAACAACCAACACTTCCCTGAAATCACTCTAACTATTGAACCAATTATTTACTAACTATTGAACCAATTATTTACTAACTATTGAAGCTTACAAATATATCGATTCAATTAACTTTTAGTTACAAAAATTTCACCAATTAAATTTTCTATAAAATGAATTATTTATTTTTCAGTTGTTGGAGGCCTATGTAGGAAAAGGAAGTCACAACGAAAATAGTAAGAAGAAGGTGGAGACTATCCAGTGGTTTGCATGCTTCATCGTGAGTCTACAGACTTGTTTAGTATTTATCTACTTCAAATGTCTCTCTATTTGAAAGTAATAGTTCTGTCCATGTAGTTAAAGTTTTGGGGGTTAATGAATGGCAAAATGCTAGTTAAAGTTGGGGTAAGAAGTACTTAGAATATTATTCAACCTGATTTGTCATTAACTATTATAAATAAATAAACTTTTTGTGCATTATACTCTTTTTGTTAGTTCTTTAGAAATCAGGTCTGTCATTTAATGTATAAACTGTTACGACTATTTAGAGACTTTTGGTAGGGTGAACAAACAAGTAATTTGCATGACATTATAATGAGTAAATTTTGATGTGAATGTATATAGACAGCGCCAAAATGGCTACAAGTGATGATGAACCGATGCATCTCTATGAGGTGTTTCAAAATTGTTTTAATAAAATCGCCAACAAGCAACCTGAAAAAACCGGCTTTCAGTCTCCTTACTCGGGCATGGACAATGGTATCGTATACGGAGGTGGTCACAGTTCTAGCGGTGAAACTTTCAGTCCAGAATCACCGTATTTTCCATTCAGCAGTGCTCCTAGGCGGACTAATCAGCCACCAGTGCCATCAGCCAAGCGAAAAAGGGATGGCGTGGATTCTGCTCCAGATGGTGTAGATGGAGTGGCAGGAGCACAGCCATGGTATGGTGTAGAAGAGTTTGATCAAGAATCCCCTGCTAGGTACACTTCTCCTAAATCGAATGTCTTGTACCCACCAGAGCCCTACTATCTAGAGAGTGGTAGTAATGGTGCTGCCGAAAGCTGGGTGGCTGCTACAGACAGATACTACTCCCCTAATGCAGCAGCACCCTACCCTCCTGCAGTACATAGGGATCCTGTTGTATATGCAGGAAGAGGTAGTCCTGGTGGAGAGGGCTCTCTTCCTCCTATGTCTTCTTTAAGAGGACAGCCGTATATCCCTGCCTCAGGGCCACCTCCCGACCCTCAGTCCGATCCCAATCTTGTTGGGAAGGCACTTGCTTCCATTTACCCTGGTGCCGAGTCCGGCAGTAGCTATGGCAGTAACCCGTCCACTCCAGTCAGCTCCCCTCCATTGCCTGCCTGGACCCCACAATCTCCACATTTTACTGACCACAGAATCCCTCCTGGTGCGGCTGTACACATGGGACAAGCTCCTGGACAGCAGAGACTGGATGATGCTATTGGATTCCTTAGGGACCACGCTGAAGGAGTTAAGATGGAAGAGAGGTTAGACGATGCCATAAATGTATTACGCAACCATGCTGAGAGTCAGCTCCTCCAGCCCGCTCCTCCTCTCTATCATACACCTGTGGATCTGGCTAATCCCCATCCAGTAGGTGTGTACCCCACATCAGCCATGCCTCCCGATCACCCAGATCACCCCTCTTCAGTCAAACTAGAGAGAATAAACTCGGCCAAGAAAAGAAAAGAACCTCCAGACTGTGAGACAAAACCTGGAGGCAGTGATATAATGGTAAATTCACCTAATTCAAACCTTTTGGGAGATTCAAAACGCGTTAGACGGTACTGTAGTAGTGCAGATGAGGATGAACTTGGCCTAAAAGGTGACAGAAAGAGATTGGCTTTCGTCAGTGAAGAGGAAGGAGAAGATCCGGAAACCAAGGCTCAAAGAGAGAGGGAAAGGAGGCAGGCTAACAACGCTAGGGAGAGGATCAGAATACGAGATATAAATGAAGCACTCAAAGAACTGGGCCGTATGTGTATGGCACACCTCAAGACAGACAAACCACAGACCAAGTTGGGCATACTCAACATGGCGGTGGAAGTGATCATGTCACTAGAACAACAGGTGAGGGAAAGAAACCTGAACCCCAAGGCTGCATGCCTCAAAAGGCGGGAAGAAGAAAAGAGTGAGGAAGGACCACAAGTGGGTCACTTGCAACCCCACTTAGGACAGTTCCCTCCTCTACCTCCTGGGGCCCAGGGCGGGATGCCACCGCAGTAGCACCTGCTGGACAGTGGCCCCGCTGCCACTCTCAGTCTCTCTTATCTCATAGAGCCTGTTTATACCCGACTTTACATGAGGTATTGATTCGAGTGTACATCTCTCCGTGCCAACAGACTTGCTCAACCGCTCTGACTCTCTACTCGATTTGCTAAGACCCAGTGATTTCAAATTGCCTCCTCTCGTCGCAAGGCCTAGTCACCTCCTGGTGCCTTCTCTCCGAACAAGCCCTGCCAAGTTTTACTTGACTCGATCGATCTGTTGACACTCTCTCTTGCCCACATTTATTGTGATTTTATTTTATCTTGTCAACTGTAATTGTTGCGACGACTGTGATTTATAAATAATGTGTAGCAAGAATGTTAAAATAATAGATTTTTTCTATATCGTATTTTAAGGTTTAATTTCTTTTCTTTTTTCGTTTTTAATTCGCTTTTAAGTGCATGTGCCATGAAACGAGTGAATTTTATCTGTGGTGCCACACTTAGTATTGTAAATATATAAATAAGTAAGTAATATTGTTGTTTTTTGAGATTTCGTATAATGTTCACTTATCTCTTGGCATAATTAGCAACAGTCGAGGAAGTAAATCAACTAAGATCGTAACTTGAGACGAGGCAATTTGTAATTTTTTTTCTTTTTAGTTATTAGTTATAGTATTCTTTTTAAGAGCATTTGTTTACGATGTTGGTAAATACTTATTTTATAAGAGTAATGTAAACATTTCCTTTCTACAAGAAAATAAAGTTTTTGTTGTAAGAGAAAAACTTCGGCAGTGAAATTTAAAAAGTGCTCTCTTGGTTATTGTAATTCGACATTATGTGACATTTGTGGTTGCTAAATTTTCGATAGTATCGATGTAATTATACAGTATTTTCAATTACCAAATGTGCAGTACGTTAAATGCTGTTAAAATTAATTTAAGAACTTACGAGAACATAAAATTTCCTTGAACTTTGATTTTATCACGATTACTTATGTGGCAAGAAAATAAATGTTTCTTGGTCCCCCTGCCTTTCCCCGGTGCAAACAGTTTTCTTTACTTTTTAATTTTTGGACCTGTGATGAGAAGGTTATTTTGTTGCTAAGTATTTAAATGACTTGATGCATGCTTTACCGGCTTAAGAGATGATACGAGTTCAGTTGGTAAATCGCCCCGGCTAATTTGATTTTCAACACTAATTTATAAGTGGTTTACTCGATTACACCAAGCATTAATTTCTAGACTATTTAATGGATATTTTGTCTTAAAGAAATTATTTTCCACCATTATGTTTCCTCTTGTTGGATCTATATCAAAATCATTGTTTTATTTTATAAGTAAAATCATGCTTTTCTCTTTCTTCCTTCCTCATTTAATACTCATCGGAAGAAATACAAAATCTGTATTTTTGTTATGTCTTACCACGTTATTTACTTAAAAAAAGATGTTAATTTCTAACAATTGTACCTGGTTTTTGTAAATATAGTTGAAATTACTCTTTGAAAAAAAAAAAAAAAAAAAAAAAAAAAGAATTAAATTAATAATTTGAAATTAAGTGTGATCATGCGAGATGAGATTTTTTTTGTTTTAAATGGTGGAAATGTGTTTTAGTTTTGCGATTCTTTTTTCTCCCCTGCTAGATTATAAAATAATAATCTAGTCTCTTTAAAAAGTAATTAGATAGACAGTAGTTTCAATCAAAATTAGGCTTTACTTTTTAAATATTAACATATTAGTTACAGATATATATCTATTGTCAAAATTGTTAAATATATAGATTCTCTTTACTGCCACTTTTGCCGAAGATACTCAGGATGATAAAAACATAGGCTCCATTACTTAAGAAAAAAAACTGCATGACTTAAAAATTATGTTTACAATTATTATTAAAAAAATTCTTTCTTTTTTTGTTACATTTATTAAGTATAATTTTTTTAAAAAGTTATTGTTTTTTAAATAAAATATCACATTTTTAAGTGTACAGATATTTTTTAACTGAAAAGGAGCTGCTAGGACAGGGAAAAAAATTATTGTAAATTTTTAATTTTTGTTATATTGGATATTATTATTTTTCTTAACTTCAACATTATGTCTCAATTAATTATCACATTGACATAGTTAAATGGCCTCAATTGTGCTACTGAAGTTATAAATATAATATTGATAACTTTTGTTTCTTAATTTTTATTCATTATGATCTTGATCAATTTGACTACTTGAGGAAAAAGTACTTTCTTTTACTTTTGGTTTAAAATTGATTGGACCAGAATTAAAAAAAAAATTAAAAAAAGAAAGTATTTACCGATATCACACTCCTTTTATCATTTAATGAAGTATTACTTTTTTTAAGCTTAATTTACTTATGTGTTGTAGTAAAATATTATAAATATTATTTATCTTTGGCAGAAAGACCTGGTTTTTTAAACATATGGATTTTAATTGTCTGCTTTCCACATTTATAAGATGGGTTCTTACCAGTATTATTTTTGCATTATTAATTATAGACTGTTTTTTTTATCACCTTAGAGCTTATTTTAATTGTTGAGAAGAATTTTTAACTCATTACTTGTTTCCCCCTTAAAATAATTTTTATTAATTTTCTCTTTTGGGGATGCACTCTTAGAAGTGCATCTTTTTTTTGGTGAATTAAAGCTATTATCATGTATATTCCACTTTGTGGATAATACCACACAGTATAATTTCCATTGACCCATAGTATAGCCAATATTCTAAGTGGTTTAGTATGGGCAAATACTGAGTGATTTCAACTTGGTATTAATGACCACGCACAATGTATGCATATTTACTGTGGATAACTGCACACAACATTATGACATTTGCATTGTTGTGGATAAAAATCACCTAGTGTAATTAAGATGAATATTGTTTGGTGGATAAAACCACACAGTATAATTACCTGGTGGATTAAACTCCTAAAAAAATATGTTTTATTAAGGCGGAGACACACCTGAGCATTCGCCCCAAATGAGCATGCGTTTCCGTTTGGCTCGTCCTCTCAATATCTAAGCGATTCGGGGCGAACGCATGCTCATTCCGGGCGAATGCTCAAGTGTGTGACCACCTTTACCTTTCTCGGTGCTGAATAAAAATCTGTGCTGTACCACACACTTTCAATTTAAAAACAAAATATGAACGACAATTTATTGTTTACATTTTTAAAAAGGTTTACAACTACCTCCTATCTTAATATATTTATAAATTTATTTTGAATCTACTTCCTGTCCTAACACCTCCTTAATTATTGTATTATCTAACTCTTATTTCTTTATGTGTTTACTTTTTTTTTTAAGTAATAATGTTCTCCTGTAAGTAGATGCTGTTTTTTTTTTGTTTCTTTTATTTGAAATAAAATGCAATTTATTACTTTATCATACCAAGTACTTGAAACATTGCCATGCTTAGTTATTATAACTCTCCAGGAAGTGTAGATTCCGTTAATTAATATTTACATTATTAAAATTCATGCTTTTTTTCTTTTTTTAGTGAAATTCACATTATAAAAAGATAAGGTAAAATTTATTATTATATTTTTAACTGTTTCCCACCTTTAAAAAATTAAGTTTAAAAAAAAAAATTAATAAGAGACCTACATTCCATTTATATCCATTATAGCTTTAATATTTTTTTGTGTTAAAAAAAGGCAACACTGTTATCTTTCCTAGAGTTGTTGTTATTTTGGGCTTATAAAAGCGATTCAAATTAACCAGAGGTCACATTGAAACTTCTACTGTCATTCCTACCAACATAGTAAGGGAAACCTTTTGAAAAATCACCATTTAAAAGTGACTACTAAAAGCTTTTTTTAAATATTATCTACAAGTGCTAACTAAGCTGGTTACTATCATTAAAAAGGTAATGTTATTAAATTTTCAACAGTTACAGTATATTTACATTTTTTGACCGATCTGGAATTTTTAAGCCACAGCTCTTATCCCTGACTAATTTTTTTCTTGCCTTTTAAGGACTGTTCAAACCCACCTTTTACACGAATAAAACAAAATTGTTTAACTAAAATTAAATTTAACATATTTTTTTGAAATTATATTTGAATCAAATTATGTGCCATTCTTTTTTTTCCAGTATAATTTACCACCGGTGAAATTACAAGATTATGCTGTCTGTCATTTTTTTTTTTATCAATTGCTACTTTATTAAATTAGGTAATTAAGTTTTTTTTTAGGAAAATTATCTTTTGCATTTATTATATACATTGATACAACTGATAAAAGTAAAAAAAATGTAAATCGTGTTCATTATCTTCCAGTTCATTATTGAATTGTAGTTATACTGATGTATGAATCATTATAATATGTAACAATGATGTAATAACTTAAACAATCGTTAAATAATAATAATGTTCAATGAATTAATTTTTTTTTTTTTAATGATTTCTTTCTATTAATTGTACTTGGTGATGATCATAAACGTATTAATTTTGACACTTTGTAAAAATAATTATTACATTAGTATTGTCTTGAATATTATTTTATTTTTATTTACTAAATTTATATATTTAAGTTTTATCTTTAGTTATTTTCTTCAGTATTAAATACAGTATGATGTAAGCTAGCTGATTGTTCATGCAATTCCAGTTTCTAATTTCAGCCAATGAGAAGTTCATCATTCTCAGAATAAATTAACATCGGTTAATTTTTCAATGTGGCATCATCTAAGTTATATTATTGTGTTTTACAAATCTAATCTAATTATTTCATAAGTAAAATATATCTCTTAAGTGTATTATATTATTAATAATTAATTAGCTCATTTATTTGTAATTAATTATATTAAGTTATTAAAAATTAACATTATTGGATGTTTTAATAACATGTAAAAATTGTCTTCCTTCACAACGTGCCTTCCTTTAAAAAAAAAAAAATTATTTAAAGCATAATATTCACTATTGTGGATTATGGACTTTTTTAGATCTACATCATCTAAATATTATATAAAATTCTTATTGTCCAAATTTAAAAAATAAAATAAAATGTAATATAAAATTATCTATAACCTAGTTGATTTGTTTTTTCCATTTACTAAATTATTTTATTTTGGAAATAACAGAAAGGTTGTCATTACAGTAAAATTAGATTCTTTTTAATTTTATTTACAATTTCATAAGTGTTTTGAAAATCAATAATAATTCGGTTATAACCTAATGCTGTTGATCGGGATGTAAAAAAATAACAATTCTGCTCGAATAGATTAGGTTCTGGGTTTATTACTAATGATATTCATTAATTTACTTTTACCATTAGCTTTTTAATTATATTTTAGACCTGAATTTCACTAAATTTATGTTGTAAGGAGAAAAACAGAAAATACCATTAAGGCTAATAATTCTTATCTGTCTTAAAATATGAAAATTACCTCCGCAGTTTTGCTGGGCACTAATTTAATTGTGTGCCCTGCATTAGTGTAGCCGTAATTTTTATAAGTTTTATTATATATTTGTATTGTCTAAGATTAGAACATTTATTTTGGTTTATGTATGAAATTGTGTTTTTTTTTGTTTGTTTTTTTAGGTCTTCTTGCTAATTTCTGTTTTCCTCCTACTATGGCATTCAAGAGAATGCCTTGGTTTTCCTTTCTTTTTATTTATTTATTTGATTTATGCCGTTCTATTTCATTCTATGTATTTATTCCATATAATTTAGTGTTTATCACCAAAATGTTCTCAAATGATCATTATCATCATTGAATAATAACTTTGAAATATCTTCGTCCAACCACTTAGCAAAGTATTCGCAGGATGTTAACCACCAATTTAATTCAAATTGATGTATCCCTCGTGTAATCTATTGCATTAAGGAACAAATAATTTCCATTGGGCAAATGTTAATATTTTACTATGTTCCGACTAATTAACAACACATGATTCAAACGTGAGTTAGTTCAAGGCTTAATGATACACAAAGATAGTGTCAGCACACTTAAATGTGTCCTTCAGTTAAAACTACTTCCGCTTCTAACTTGACGCAGTTCTCATATCAGTTAAACTACTTTTGAAGTCATTTTATTGTAGGTCATATTTTTTTTCTAGTGTTCAATATATTTAATTGGGGTTTTTTATTACATTTCTTGTATACAAAGTATAATTCTTTAGCTATATTTTTCTTAACATCTAAGTAGGTTAAAACTGTTTATGTTACATATTTCTTGTGGATTATTATGTAAATGATAAGAAGTTTGTTTCAATTAAAAATTTTCTGCTTTTTTACATTTTTTTTTAAATTATATTATGTCCATGTTTCAAGATCAACTTCAATGCAGTTGATTTTCCATTAAAAACAATTAAACTAGGTAATAATGAACCTATTAATAACTAACTGGAATTTATTATATGGAAATGTATCTTATCCTACTTATTTGATGTTCTAAAGGTAGTTATAAAAGAGCCATTGCATGTGTTTGAAGTATCAGTGCACAAAGCTCTGAAAACAACATAAAAAACTTGGCCCTGCTCCCCTTAATTGAGTATTATTTACGGACTAAGTCCGAAACTATAATAGTTATTTACGTACCTAGAGCAGTAAGGGTGTTATTACAGGCCGAGGGCGAAGTTTGACAGCACGATTGCGTAGCACTAGTGTTTAACACCTGAGGCCTGTCACAGCGCTTACTGCTCGTGGTGCGTACACTATTTTATCGCCCTTCACATGTAAATTAACTACAAAAACTATTTTTCCGTAATCTTCAAAAACAATTAATGCATTTTAAGGTTAAATCATTACCAAAACAAACCGCAGTTATAAAAATATTGATTGTTTACAAATTGAACAGCTGACGCTGAGAACTACTAGCGCTATCTGCACGCCGCGGCCCGGCCAGTAAGCGGCCGCTTCTCGAACTAATAAGCGGACCTATAATAATAAAGCATGCATTATTACCGGCCCCAGGGCTGTAATATGGAACTTTACCGGCCGCTCAGGATAGGAATGTTTACAAGTGGAGGGCAACAAAACATAACATGATTTTCCCTAGTGTCATTCAGGCATTTATGGTTAAGTGCGTCTGTTTGTAGTGTAGAGGTACATACATTTCTAGGCCCCAGACCTCTTAAATCGGGTTTAGGGCATAAGCCCGAGGCCTCAATTTAGTGGCCATTAGCCCGAGGCTCCCGGCAACATGCCCCCACCCCAACGGGCATGTCTCACTCGTTGGTTTTTACAAAAGCATATTCTACCCTAATTTGAGACTATCTGCATGCCAAACTCTTATCCTTGTCCAAATATTAACATTGAATTGACTGAATTATTATTAGGGTTTCGAGGTCATCCTAGAAACCCTTATGCTCTTAATGGTTTGCTGTCCGTCTTTTGCATCTCGGAGTATATCTCCTGACATATTGTAGCTAGAGATTTAAAATTTGGTATACAAGTATAATTTTTTTCCAAAAAGCAGGAAAAATATAGCTAACTTAAACACTCAAAATTTCTTTGATCAGCGAGCATTTGCAAACTGATTGCAACTTTTTTATTTTTTTTTATAATACCGAATAATATTATTTATTTATTTTATCAATTGTATTAATATCTACTTAGATTTTTATCTAATAAAATTCAAATAATATCTTATCAAATTATACTTACACTTATTATTATATTAATCTAATTGTTTCCCATTCTTTGGTTTTAAATCCAGAGTCCTCAATTATAACTGTCTTGCCTTTATCATGTTTATAAATACTCTCTTTTTATTATTAAATTTATTGTTATTAAAAACCTCTTACCTCTTTCATTATATTTTGTATTATACTATTTAGTAATTTGCTACTATCCTTTAGATTAATTCCTCCAAATTATTATTGTTTTCTCAACCATTCTGCGGTTTCTACGGTTTTGTGTGTTTAAAAAAAAATCATCGCCAATTATAGTTTTAAAAGAAATCGACATTAAATTACCTCAAAATCATAATGAAAAATTATAAATTAATTATTCTTTTCAGTTGTATCAATTTAATTATTAAATTTAAAAGTGACGGTCTCTAAAATTATTATTAAATTTATGTATGGTCTACTTCTATGAGTATAATCCTAGGATAAATTCAAATAACAATTATTATTAATATTAAAAATTTGAATATCCTTTGCATAATTGAATTCCTCTTCCTGGAGAGTTGTCATGTATTATCGAAAAAATAAAATAAAATAAAATTGTTTTTAATCTTGTAATTATATTTTCTGTAATTTGTTTAATTTTTTTGTCTATTATTTTTTTAGCTTTTAGATATTTTTTTAAACTATTATTTTATGTTATATGTATACTCTTTTTAATTGTTATAGAATTTTAGTTGTTAGTTGATTTTACATTACACGTATACATATTTTTATCCTTTTTTTAGTGTTAAGATTTTATTTGATAATTTCTATTTTTTATTTTACAGTTTTAAAATATATATTTTTTAAAACGAACTTTGACTGCGCGATAAAACATGAAATCAAAAAAATAAAATATAATTTTTTGGGTATATATAATTTTATTAAAGGCTTTTGTACGATTAAATTAATATTATTATTATTATTATTAGTTGTCTCTTATTGAGAGCCTACCTCTCTAGATTGGATCCTCACAAATTATTTTAGTTCTTAAAATCGTTCTCTAAAGATGGTTCCAGACATTGCACACGATCTCAAACCTAGAGTAGTGAACACAAATAAATGTACTCATTCACATTATATTGACAAGTTAATTTCAAAAATAATTTTGCTGCCATTTTTTCATGTTGTAAAGGCATTTGTTACCTAAGTACCACTTAAATTTCCCTAGAATGGATAGAATTAAGTAAGGCATTAAATTTGATACATCATTATACCATCACAACGAAGGTTCTCTTCAGCTTACACAAATTATTACTCTGTCACCTACTTGGGTTTATTTGTAATAAAAAATAGTAATTGAAAAACGGGAAATGAATTTAAATGTATAAAATTTAAGGTTACTATTATAGGGACATGTATTAATATATTTTTACAAAATAAAAGCTTGGTATTTTAATTTAGAAAGAAAATTTTAATATTGATGGAATACTAAAGATTAAAATTTTACTGACTTGTCAATGTGTACATTTATATTAATTTGTGTTTGTTATGCTTGTTTATAATATCTGGGCCCACAATTAAAATTATATAATTGGTTCTTCGAAAATTTTGAGCTGTGAAGTTGTATATTGATGCATTAAAACATTTACTTATAAAATTTATAAAATCAAATAATATCTCCTTTTGTTTTAATCATGTTATTTAATTTGTATCCTATCTATTATATTATTTTTTAAAATTAAATTTGGCCTTTTTATAATATTATAATTTAATTTTAAAGAATAAATTTTTGTCATAAAATGTGTATTTTTTGATGTCATAAAATAAAATTAAAAAACTGATGCAGACGTCAAAAATATGTTTTTAAAGTTTACTAAAGGTCACTTTATAATTTTTTTATTTTCAATTATATTTTAAAATCGCTGGCTTTTTGACTGTTATTAATGTTTATTATTACGATTAAAAAAGAAGAAAAAAAGAAATTAAATCAAAAAGCTTTTGACTTGCCCAAAAACTTTATTACTGACAAACGAAAGAAAAAAAAATAAAATAAAATAAAAAAATATATAAAAATACGAAAATAAATCCTCCATGGACAGCACGATTGCGT
>KZ651411.1:278717-291536 GCA_001010745.2 Gerris buenoi
TTGTCAAAATTAAGAAACCTCTGCTTTTATCAGGTTGAAATTTTACATGCCTGTTTCAATTGTACTTTAGACGATGTGTATGAAGTTTTATAAAAATTGTTACGTTAGAACGTAAGATATTGGTAAAAACGTTGTTTTCTTTATTTAAAACGTTTAGGTCCGCTTTAATATTTCATAAATTTAGCGATCTTTATCACTTCATAGCAGTCTCGGTGGTGTTCATATTACTTAAAAAAGTCGTTTGTCTCATTAAAAAGATAATGTTGGAAATTTTTCCTGTCCTAAAATTCCAATTTTAAATTTAAAGCTTCCTTTTACACGAGCATTGCGAGTGAACGCTCGGGCGGATAACGTACAACAAACTCGTCCTGGGCATTAGTAAAATAAACATGTGTACCAAATTTCAACTAAGTCGGTCAACTTTTACACAAGTTATCGTCATCAGTAGATTTCGTGACGTTTGGTTGTGGGACGGTGATTTTTTCGGATTCACTCCTGGGCTCCAGAACGTGCCATAAGGAACTTCATTCCAAAACTGAGATTGTTCATTATATTATTTGTCAGTGAACATATGATCTTTATTTTTGTCAACTAATTATGGTTATTTACGAATGTTCTTCCCTCGAATTTGATTGATTTAATTGCATATAACTTTAAAGATACTGGGTTTAATCCAAATTTAATACTACAAGGGATTATTCTTTAAAATGAGTTAAGAGATAAGAGGGAAAAGGCTTAGAGGTGCCGAGCACCCTTGCCTCTTCACCTTTTTCTTCTTCTTTGTTCACCTATTTCTCTGTAGGTTTACATTGAGGAGGCGTAGAATTGTTGGGCTTAACTCCTCGCTTGCGCCATGCCTTTATATCTTTATATGATCCATTGAGACTCCATCTTCCACTTATAATAGTAAATTATTTGATCTCCATCTAGGTATAAGGTATGTGGGGGTAAAAACTCTCAATTATGGGTTTTCGGAATATTGCGATTGATGATGGGCCTATTGTAATGCGACAAAGCTTGCAACTTATTGTTTGGCTTCTTAGTTATGTCTATCAAAAAAGTGGATGATTAACCTGCTGGCAATTAAAATTTGCCACAACCTTTAAAATAGATTTTTTGCCCACAGAGTGGGGCAAAAACTCTCATTAAAATTTGGTGCAAGTTGTTACCCCACTGAGCAAAAACAATCAGGGAATAATGACACTTTAATTTGTATAATAATTAATTTAATTAATATGTATAGACTTTCACTGAAGAAGTGAAGAAAATACTTTTTAAAAAAAATGTATATATAAATAATATAGTCTTCTTTAATGACAGAAAAATACTAATGACTAGAAAAAAAGAAGAATAAAAAAAACATCATGATGAAGACGATTTGGCGTTTAATTGAAATCATTATACGAGAAACTGAGATATCTGTTAATTTTCCATACTACGTTTTAGATTGAAAACATGGCCATGCGAGTCTTTGCCCCTCATGAGTCTTTACCCCCACCTACCCTACTTAAAATAACAAATTGTGCTACTTTACAGAATTGTCAACTGTATCAAATGAGCCTTAATTGCCAGATTGCTGTATTATTCAACTATTGTGCACAAGTTAATTGTAGTATTGACTATTATCAAATAACCACTTCTTACTTTTATATTGCCCATAGCTCTTAACTTTTATTTGTGTTACAAATATTCCTTAAATTTATTGGTTCCTCATTATTTATTTTACATAATTGCCTGGCCTTTATAAAACTAAAAATAGTACTGTTAATTAATAAAATAGAGTTATATAAATAGAACAAGTGGATGGTATTAGATAAAGTAAGAGAGACCAATAGCATCAGAGTTTAATTTAAAACTATTAGAATTTATGTTAGGCTTGTTAACGACCCCACCCTTTAAAATCTTGTTAGTGTATTTATTTTTTCATCTTTTAAGATATATTTTCCTAATTAAAGGAAGCCGGCGTGGCCGTGTGAATTAAATTACTTACAGCGTTAGGCCATCACTGAGTCAAGGGCGGTACGAGGGTGTGGGTTTGATCCCTCGCCGTGATGCTCTGATTTATATGGCTCACTAATGATCACATCATACTTGCTTCGGGAGTACAATGTACAGAGGCATGATGTGTTAAGTGGCTGGAACTCTACCGCAGGGCTAGTATAATGGGCCTAAAAGATGGCCTAATTGCTTGGTTCAAACAAGTGGATCGTCCTCTACTATCGGACCTTACTACTACCACCACCTAGTTAAAAATATTTACTAATATTGATTTTTTTTTTTTTTAATTACTTACAATAATTATGAGAATATGATTTGTACTAATGATGATATGCGCAGGGGTCCTGAAACCTGTTGTATATGTGAGCAGGGGATGAGTGGGTATCATACAAATTGTCTTTCTGAGATGGACTTTGTATATACACTACTCATCTGACTCAATGCACTCTCTGAAGTACTTAAAGTCTGTTTTTTTTTTAAAAACTACTAAAAGTCTAATTTTTTTTTACTCAATTCCTCCTTTTTTTTCTGAAAACCCTCCAGGGAGTAGAGTCTGTTTGAGTGTATTGAATAAAATATTAAATTATAGATTGAGATTGAGTCATAATATGTGAGATTAACATGGAATATAACATGTAGGGTATAACAATATAAGGTAAACACACTGTGGTTGAATTAAATATGTATTAAGATGTACTAAAAGTTACATATAGATATAAAGGTAGTATATAGAATTGATTAGGTATAGAATAAATGAGATTGATTGATGTAGAATGATCGAGACAGACTGACTTAATATGAAGTCTCACTAGGGGGCTAGGAAAGAGAGGGGGGTAAGGTAGGGGGCAGAGTCGATATCTGTTGGGTACAATAGCAATTGCATACATTTAACTTTACTAGCATTGTCTATCTCTTTATAGCCTGTCCCAAATGAGAGTTAGTGTGTTGACAGCCCGTGAAAAAATCCAATGAGAGCTCAAGATTTGCCCTCTGGATAACCATATAAGAAGGTGAATGTAGTGGCTTTATTTCTTCCCTCAGAGGTTGGCCAATCTGTGTGTTACTTGATTTCCTGTGCTTTCAACGCACTAATGCTTGTTTGGGACATACTATAGTTACAATATGTATGTATCTTGGTCTTAAAAGTTCTTAGAAGATGGAATATTTCTCTCTCCTCTGAATAAGTGTTGGAGAAGCATTGCAGCAAACCTTGCTATAATTATTTTTTGCTTTTTAAAGAATTTAGTGAAACCAGTTCATTGCGATCAATTAAAGTGCGTGTTAATTTGCCATTGTGGTTTAGTAATAAATCATTACTCTCACCACTCTTATTGAATTTTTAGCTATTCATATAAAAATGAACTTGATATGATATTTATAATGATTTGGGCGGGGGTCCTGAAACCTGTTATGTATATACAGTAAAACTTGTCTAAGCTGGAAGGCCTTGGTTCCAGAAAAAAATTCCACCTTAGCAGGTTTCCAGCTTATACAGGGTGTTTTACTTAGAAAAAAAACTCCGTTCCGAGAAAAAGTTTCTACCTTTGCAGGTTTCCAGCTTACACATGTTCCAGCTTAGACAAGTTTTACTGTACCTGTATTTGGGAACAGGGGGTTGAGTGGGTATCATACAAATTGTCTTTTTGAGATGGACTTTGTGTACACACTAATAATCTGACATAATGCGCTCTCTGAAGTTGTGATATCTTTAAAACTAAATTACCCCTTTCTCTGCTATGGACAAGTTAACTCATGGTGATGTGCCGTGGGGGCTAGAAACCAGATATTTTGTTTTTGACAGCTAGAGCCCTGAAGGTCTTTTGGAAAATATAATAATAGAGAAAGCAGGTTGCACCAGCTCTTCTATCCTTGTCACAATTTTAGCAATGAAAGGTTTAATTGATAATCTCTTGATTTAATAATTGATTACATTTCTGATATTTTTAATTAATTTATTTTTTCTAGGTGCATGTATGTATAAAATTAATTCTTTATACAAGGGAACTTTACCCGAGGATGACAATTCACTTATGAGAGTCGAGTTGTTTATAAAAGCTTAGCATGTCTGATAAAGTTGACACCGAGCCTGTGGAGAAAGAAAAAGACCAGAGTGAAGTTACTTCATCGCCAAGTTCCCCAGAAGCAACTGTATCTAATGGACTAGGTAATTAGTAGTAGTAGTAAAATGTTTATTAAAAAAATACAAATCTTTACAATTGCTACAAAAAGATAAAACATTTTTTAGCTTGACCGAAGCGGCCGTCAGCTAGAGTTGGTCACACAAAAATAGATTTACCTAGGTAATTAATAATTATCCGTCACACAATTCAGTTTCTTTCATGCTTTACCGTCATGTCACACGTCATACCTGCCGAGTGCACACCACACTCTCAACCCATTCGGAGAGTGAACATGAAGACACTACCTGTTAATTATTACGTTCAAAATTAGATTTTTATTTATTAATAAATGATATAATCAAATGTGTTAGATGATATCAGTGCAGACTATTGTTTGGACCTAGTTGATTGAGGATCTTTTGACTCAATGGTATTGTGACTGTATGACTTGATTGTGACTTGTAAGCTAATTTTTATGTTGCTGAATATCTGACTCTAGTGTGATTTTTAATAAAATGTGTAGTGAAGTCAGTGTTTAGATGTCTTTCAATGAAATAATTTAAAGGTGGATCCACACATATAGTATTCTGTGAGTTCCGAGCACCGATTTGCCAAACACTTAGTAGTGTGGTGTGGGTCCCCCCTCACAAACGTTCAGTATTTGGCATTGAAATTGTGGTTCGTAGAAGTTTCCCTTTAAATAATAATAAAAAATATGTCCACCTTTCTCATACTTTATTTTGTTATTATTTATTTCATTGCTAATTAGTTACAAAAATGTTAGCTTAAGGTTTTACCTTGTATCATTTTTGATTTGATTTGTTTTAGAAAATGAGAAACCTGAGCCAAGTTCGAGCAGTAGTAAAACAGAAGAGAGTACCTTAGAGGATATAAGTGTTGAAAAATTAGAATTAGTTTCTAGTAGTCAGAAATCTGATCCAGAATCAACTGTTGTAGATAAACCCTCTTCCAGAAGTAAATCTAGAAAGAACTCACTTACAAAGGTTTGTTTTTACTGGTACTATTTTAATTTATTCACGATATGGTTCATGTCTTTGATTTTATTTAATTCATTTTTTTCAAATGAACCATATTTAAAAAAAAAACCATTAATATATGTGAGGAAACAATTTTTAAATGTCCACCACTGATCACTGATCACTCTTAAATAAACAAAAATATTGGGGAGTTCAGAAACACCAACTACTTGGACCATTAGCTTCAAATAATTCTTGTGGCTTAGGGGTCCGAAGAAAGGTAGTGGTCAATCAGGTTATGGATATAATCTTACACAATTTGTGTTAGTGAGAGACACCAAGGGATGTTCCACGCAAGCGTGACACATAGGAACTGTTCCAACATCAGACATTACGTCAGTCAGATGTTGGATTTTGGCTCGGCATTACGCCATGTCCTGCATCGTTTCGTCGCATCCAACTCATCGGGCCTAATGTTTCTGTCCTATGTATGTGTTTTGCAGATGATATATTTCTCGCTGTAGTGTACTTACTTTATTAACCCTTAGTGGCACGGTTATAGTGGTCATGCAATGAGGCGTGGACAGCATACTTTATGCGCCAATCCATTTTTCAAAACATAAATAGGAATAATTCAAATTACAATTATCAATAACTACGGGAGAAATACAGAGAAAAATAGACCCCCGCACCGGGACTCGAACCATGGGACGTCCCACAGTGGGGCAGAAATAGTAAAAAACTGGCATTAAATAGAAAAATTAAATTTAAATAAGGGCTTCACACTATTGTTTATAGTACTTATAATACCTTGGAGTAGTCGTTTGTCCATTTTAAAGATTTTTAATACCTATTTGTCTAACGATATTTTAACCTAATTCTATATTATTGGTGTTTGTCAAAACACACTTTATGTAAGTAATATCATGCTGCTGGAATATTTTGGGAGGAGCTTTTTGAATTTAAAATTTATTTTTTAATCTTGATTCATCATGTCTTCAGAGCCCACGAGTAAGTAGTAACATAATAATTTCATCGATTTTACTTAATATATAATGAATGAGCTTAGGCCAGCCTTTGCCATGAAAAACAAATTAGTTGAGTAATGTATCTATAATTTGTCATAGGTTAAAAGTTAACTTCCACACGCGTCCACACGAAGATATTGGCATTTACCTTCAGCTCATTGCTTGTACTTTACGGGAATATTCTTCATTCTTGCACGAATTTGCACATTTTGATTAAATTTACGGTTAAAGATGGCTCTATTAGTCATTAAATATGATCAGAATCTTTTTCTTCATTCCTTTTTCAAGGTTCATAAGACGGATAGAGTTGTATAGACTTATGAGAGGGTCCGAATACAAAAGTTAACTTTTTGTACAATAAAATAACTTTTTAAAAAGATACCTTAAAAATATCGGGAAAATTATTTACCAACATATTCCCGTGAAAAATGTAACGAGGATGTTTTTAATTTAATATTAATTTACGATTCGATTTATTTAGTTGTTCGATTTACTCGTTGATTACTCGTTCTGATTCTTTGATCTTAAATTACAGGAAACTACCAAAAAAAATAGGAATTTTAAAAATTTCCCAGTGAAGTCATAGATTTAATTATTTCTCCAGATGAGATTTCAAATCCAAATACAAATCAGGCTTGTTTGTATTGTTCATCGTCGTTATCAAAATAATAAAACATTTCTTTACTAACAAAAAAAAATCATTGTTTTTGTTGGTATAGAGAATTAATAATAAATTTATGTTTTTTCTTGTAGTTATTTTCTCGTATCAAAACCTTTTTTATGATGATTTATAAATAGCTAAATTATCTTTTGAGCCAGTCAGTACTTCTAAAGAGTTCAATAAAGGTGAAACTAAACATCAATCAGGGTTATGTTTAATTAAAACATTAAACACAATACAACAATTTTGATACTATAGACCACAAATGACTGATTATAGTCATTTGGATTCTTTTGTTAAATATATATATAACACAGAGGAAGCCAAAACATAGCAACAGATTTACTATGACGACAAGATAGATTATTAATGTTAAATAACCTGAAATAGCCACCAAATATTGTTAAAATAAATAAATGCCAGAAATGTACCCCTCCTGCCCCACTGTGCGTCCTATTAATCCGTAAAGGTGCTCTTGCCAACTGAGCTGTACGGTTCAAATCCCGGCGCTGGAGTCTATTTTTCTCTGTATGTTTCCCGTTGCTAATAATAATTATTATTTGATTTAAATTTAAATTTAAATGTTCCGTAGTATGAATACTACCAAAAACGTAAAAATGATAATTGTAATTGGAATTATTTAAAATTTAATCTTTCCGTAGTATATAAACTACCAAAAACTTAAAAATTGATCATAAATAGGTCAAATCCAGATTATCTAGATGGCGTTTCGGAAAGGTTGAACAAAAAAGTCAATTAATATATTACACATTTATTTTCAATGATATTTTTAGTTAGAAAAATAAAAATTACTGTAAAAAATCAACAATTACTCCTTCAGATTTCTGTCCTAGTATCGGGGTTTCAACCTTAATTAATTATTATTAGTTGTCAAAGTCCTTAGCAACCATCATCCTAATCCGACAACTCATGCAAAACCAAAAAACATTGATCATAAGGCATAATTTCTTGAGCTCAAATACTAGCTTGTTCCCAGAACAATTAACTTTTTTTTAAAGATAGGCGAATATTAAAATGATTTATAATTTTAATTATCAATGCATTCCATTTGTGTATTTATGTTTCTAGGATCCTGGAAGCCCTAGTGAGAAGATGACTAACAAAGATGTACCACCAAAACCTTCGATAAGGAGTCGAATGCGATCAAGGTCAAAGTCTAGCAACTCTGAAGATTTGAAATCAGAAAATGCTCCAAGTGAATCACCGGCAAAAAAAGTAAATAATTTATCTTATTTGAAATTAAAGGCTTTGTTTTAGATTTTTTTTGAAAGTATAAGATAATAACTAATAGGTGTCATAATTTGGGGAACTGAACTTGAAAATAAGGTGGGGTCAATGTATATTTAAAAAGTTTTCTCAAAGCTTTTTCAGAATATGGTTGGCCCGCCACTTTACTCTAAAATCACCTTTTAAGATATGCATTTATGAGTACCATGTAATTACCCACACAATGGTAGGAAGTGGAATTCTGGGATACATCCTAAGTATACTAATAGGAATAAGGTATTTGTAGTCCTCTTTACAAATCATGATGCGTTAACATTCTAAAATGTTAAGTATTGAAGATGAAATTAGTTACTTTATGGCGAAGAAGACATTACTTAATTGAATTTTAAATTTTAATTGGCCTGACAGATGTCTAAGCTGAATATGATAAAACTCTTTTATGCACAAGTATTTAAACTTATATCATATTTTTAAATGATTTAACATTTTTTTTATTTTGATATAGGAACCTGAAAGTTCAAGGGCAGAGATACGATCTAGATCTAAATCCAATAATTTTGAGGATTTAAAATTGGAAAAAGAACTCGATGAAACTTCTATTGATAAACCATCACAGGCACTTTCATCTGATTCCCCTTGTAAATCCGACGAAATCTTGGCTGAGAGTCAAAATAGTCCGTTAGATGTAAAAAATGAAAAGGAAAATGAAGACAAACTTAGTTCAGATGAAGTGATGGAAGTGGACGAATCTGAGGTTCCATCTGCGGATAAAGACGACTCAGGCCCTTTTGAGTCCATCTCCACACCTATGATAGTAGAAGATGATAACAATTCAGACTTTTTCGGCTTTGAAAACCCTGAAGATAAATACTCTGCCTTCTCCGTAGTTTTAAGTAAGTAAATTACTACAGATTAACTATGCTTTAAATATTAAACAGTTTTTAATTATTATTTTATACTTTTTCAAGCCATATAGTTAAATTTTAAGTTTATGTTCATAGCGAGAAATTCGTAATTTAACTATGGGTTTGGTTTTAATATTAACCCCTCACAGGGCTCATTCAAGAAATCAGTGGTTATGTTTTCTAGTGCTAATATATTTAGCTATCATGTAGGCCTAGCCATGAAGTGGAATCCCTGAATAGTTTCGTAGCTGAAGCCTGTCAAATTATTGACAATTTAAAATAGGTACAATTTAAACCTGTAAATTTCATTAATAATTACAATGTTCTTTCTTTAAATTTATCACTTCGTCTTTCTCCTTAATTTCCCTTTCAAATTTTTAAATATACCAATGCTATTATATTGCCTGTATCTTTTTATATTTTGAAGTATTATTTTTGTTTCTGTCGAAATTTTGATAGGCGAAACACCTGTTGTCTGTCGTGTGATTCATAAAATAAGGTCAGCGATTAAATAAAAAAAGTAGGAAGTTAAAATAAAATATCGTTGCTTAGCAATCCTTGAAATATTTGATGAAGTGTTACTATCACAAACAAGTTTTAATATTTCATTTGGGGTCTTCTTAAGTTTTGATTTTTGTTGTTTACATGTATGTATTATTTTGAATTTTGATAAGTTAAATATATATTATGACGACTTCATCACTTTTTGAAACATTGAATTTAGCCAGTGATCTATTTTCTTCATCATTTTCTCTTGAAGGCTTCTGTATGTATGATTTTATACATTCATTTTATAAATAATGTTAATGTAAAATAATATTTGTGAATAATTATGCACCAATTATTGGTTATCAGTTTGTTTTTGTTATTTGTAAGAGTGAGAAACAAATAGTAATGATTATTTTGTTTAATTGAAGACTAACTAGTTTTGATTGAGAAAAAATAACTTAAAGAATAAAAATAAAATTCAGATTAAAACTATTCGTTTGGTTGAAGTGTGATATCCTACCAACCTTAGACCATGTATATTCATAGACATGCCCCGTCACTCACTCAGTGAGACCAACATCTTTCCTAGGATTGACGTAACAAACGGTCAAGAACTAGCAGTTTGACATAATAAGATAAACTAAGAATAAATAAAAAAACAAGCGCACCAAACTAAACTCTGATTTTGACAGTAGCAGGACTCCTCGTGACGTCACCACCGGGTAAAACATGTTGGTCTCAGGGTTGTATAAGGCAGCTAAAGGGAGGGGTCTATATATACATACATGTTCAAAGCTACCAACCCAGGAAAAAATAATTGAATTTTCAAAAATAAAGAAATGTCATTGTCATTATTTAAAAAATAATGAAGTTGACCCTCGTGCTGTCAAAGTGGTGGGGGGGGGGATAAATAAATAAATGAAGTTGGGTTTGATATCATACTTTGTACAATGAAGTAGGAGTGTGATATTAAACCAAACTAAACAAAAATATAATTATGAAAGGATGAAATTTCTCTAAATTACTATCAATGGCGTAAGAGTATGCTATTTAGACCCCCACCCGAGCTTTATTCCATACATGCTTATTCAGGATTGTAGAAATGCATTGGGCTTTGAGTAGGGCAAAATAGAGGGGGGAAATTAAGGGTTGGTTTGATATAATACTATATACAATTATTGTTTAATAGTAAAATATCAAACTACCCATGTTTTATTTCCTTCATTCTTATTCGGAATTTTAGAAAGTCTTGGAGCTTTGAGTGGTGCAACATTGTATATAGTAATGTGTTAAACCCACTCAGAATTTAAAATATTGACTGACTTTTCTTGATGAAGAGATTTTTTTTGTTTTGCTTTGGCAGGTGGTTATCAGGAAAGAAAATTGCAACCACAGATANTGTTAAAAGGCGCTAAAAGATTGACTTGTATGCCAAATTCTAGCTTGATGTTCGACAGACACTTTTTTGAACGCTATCTCTTGGACTATAAACCATAATTGATATTTTCATAATTTATATATATTTAAAAGTTCAATATTCACTATCTGGATTGTCAACAATCTATTTTTTTGTTCATAAATTAATTATTTGTCTATTATACAGTTATAAATTTACTAATGATGATATGCGCAGGGGTCCTGAAACCTGTTGTATATGTGAACAGGGGGTGAGTAGGTATCATACAAATTGTCTTTCTGAGATGGACTTTGTATATGCACTACTCATCTGACTCAATGCACTCTCTGAAGTAGCCTTAATCTATTTTATTTCACAATTTATTATTTATAGTACTTTCTTATCATTTGAGCCAAAATCTTTCACCAGATGGGCAGTGTTTTAATATAAGAAACTTTTATTAGTGGGTATCACAATATAATTATTTATGTTTGATATCCATATGATTGATAGTATCTATATAATAGGATCATAAAAAAAGTTGAATTCTGACACAGTGGGAAAATTAAAAAAAAAAAAAAAAAAAAAAAAAAAAATTAAGAGGGGAGCCAAGAGTTTGAGATTTTGACATCTAGATGGTCAGCTAACTTGACAAACAAAAAAAGTCACTGGCGTAGAGGCTCCTGGAGTTATAGTATAGCTTTATTATTACCCTCACATAGAACCTAAGGTGTCAGTATTAATTCTTTTCTTGATTCTACTGTAGAAAATGGCTATGATCGACCAAACCTTAACCACCTCTAACCTCATCTAACCATTTTCGTGGTTATCCAGTACCTTTTTCTTTGTGTCTAAATCCGGACGTATGGTAAACCTACCTTTACCATACGTCCGGATTTCGTCTGGACAGTTCCATTTGAATCATCTGTCCGGATTAGCGTCAAGATTTGAGAAATGTCCAGAAATACCTTTAGACAATGAGAAATGCCCTATGACATGAGTTTAAAATTAATTGAATAACAATTATTTTGAAGCTTACCCTGTTTTAAATTACTATTGTTATGAAATATTTAATTTTTCCCTAAAATTCACAGCCATTGGAGAGCCATGGGTAAGGTGTTCAAATATTTCACACCCATACTTTTGATGAAAGAAAGTATAAATAGACGAAATATCAAATTACATATGACTTTTTAGATGTTGATATATAAAAAATATGTAAATTTAATATCTGCTTTTTAATAAATCTGGTGCGGTAAAAATTAAATATTTTGTTTTACTTTCTCTGATAATTTTTTTTTTCTACTTTTAGGGCCTTATGAAGATGTTCCTTCAATTAAAAAAAGTGAGTTTCAAATACATTTTAATATTATATTATGCTTCAATGGACACTTTACTCAGAACACAACTTTTAACTAAATCTGAGGGGTTTAAGGATTTATGTATTATAAACCAAAATCCATTATGTTACAAATATATAATTACGTCATATATTTATTACTATAATATTTGTTAATATTTATTTATTTATCATATTCAACTTTTGATAGTCTCTGCAGGGTCCAGGGATGGGTTTTTCATTATTACTTGCTTCATAAATTTCAGATGAACTAATTTTCCTTAGAAAAGGCTTGTAGTCATTTTTGATTTTGTCGTGGAATTCCTAGCACGTCATAAAGTCATAGACATAATATTAAGACAAGAAGCTTTTTTACAACTGACAGAGACAATCTTCCACCTTCTGGTGTCAAAATAGACCCCATCATCGCTTTTGCTGCAGTTTCCATTGACAGTAAAATCTGGACATTTCTCAAATCTTGACGCTATTCCGGACAGATGATTCAAATGGAACTGTCCGGATGAAATCCGGACGTATGGTAAACCTACCTATACCATACGTCCGGATTTCGTCCGGACAGTTCCATTTGAATCATCTGTCCGGATTAGCGTCAAGATTTGAGAAATGTCCATAATCCGGACAGATGAATGACAGAGAA
>KZ651411.1:297652-317776 GCA_001010745.2 Gerris buenoi
AAAAAAAAAAAAAAAAAAAAAAAAAAAAAAAAAAAAAAAAAAAAAAAAAAAAAAAAAAAAAAAAAAAAAAAAAAAAAAAAAATGATAGAATAAAAAATATATTAGTAATCATGTCGAAGAAACTCCTAATATACCTACATATTAATATTGAATTAAAGTCTTAAAATATAGATATTTTCTAATGCTTAAAAAAAAAGTTTTGTTTTCATGTCTTATATAGCATAGTTTTCTAATAATTTAAATTTGAATTGTTCGACTCTCAGTGTCACCAAACAAAAAGTTTGATTCAACCTCGGCCTTGCTGTCAGCACTTGCTCAATGTTTATTGCCACATGCCAATACATGCGTTTTTTTCTTAAATGGACTCTGACTTACTTGCTGTGTGAAAGTTGCCTTATGTGTTGATGAAGAACAAGATCCTGAGCATTGATAAACGCAACATGTGTACCAAATTTGAACTAAATCGTTAACTTTTGCTAAAGTTGTCACCTGTGGAAACCTTACTGATAATACTGACCTTACGGCTTATATTCCTCTGAATGTAGCTACTCGCTGTGTTATTATATGTATTTAATAGAGCTCACAAGCAATCTCAATATGTGTTACCTTCATTCTTAGCATACTAATATGTATTAATGTTGTTAGCAGGATGGTTTCTACACTCTTCCAGTGAAGAAGTCAACTCCGAAATCAAAAGCAACACCAAAGCGTAAAGAGAAGAAGGACGTTATTAGGGAACCTGCTATAGAGATAATTTCACCGTCGTCCTCTCCAGGCACAAGTTCAACTTCACCTCTAACTCCAAGAATAGTCATGAAGACCAAACCTGGTTTTAAAGTCAACTCCAAAAAAATTAATCTTAAAGGTTTGTCTTTTATGAACATAGGTAAACTTTTATGAATGTAGGTAAACCTTTATGAATTTGGTACTAAAATGTCAACAAATAAGAATTTCTGTTCACTTTTTGAAAGAGCCAAATGAGTTTGTGTGCTTCACTGATAAAACAGTTGTAAAAATAGAAATGATACTTTCTTGTGTCTTTTATGAATCAGTTTTTTATATGGTTTAACTCAGATGGCTCTGAGGTGTGTTAAGGGATTAAATCTATCTTATGGTAAAATACCTACCATTTTGATTGGAACTATTATCTAGAAGTGGAAAAAATAATTTCTAGGAATAAATTTTACCAGAATTAGTGATTTCTTTTATAGTAGGATGGGAGTGTATTTAAGTTAGATAGTGTATTTAAAGAGATAGTATTTTGGAGAGCATCTACGGTTGTGTTCTTGAGTCAAAATTATTTTTGTGATTTGTTTTTTTTTTGTTACTTGTGTATACAATTTAATGAGACACTAGGGAAAGTTTTTATATCTAATTTTGTTTTTTGAAGAGCTGATAATAAACAAAGCAAAGCTNCTTCATTCTTAGCATACTAATATGTATTAATGTTGTTAGCAGGATGGTTTCTACACTCTTCCAGTGAAGAAGTCAACTCCGAAATCAAAAGCAACACCAAAGCGTAAAGAGAAGAAGGACGTTATTAGGGAACCTGCTATAGAGATAATTTCACCGTCGTCCTCTCCAGGCACAAGTTCAACTTCACCTCTAACTCCAAGAATAGTCATGAAGACCAAACCTGGTTTTAAAGTCAACTCCAAAAAAATTAATCTTAAAGGTTTGTCTTTTATGAACATAGGTAAACTTTTATGAATGTAGGTAAACCTTTATGAATTTGGTACTAAAATGTCAACAAATAAGAATTTCTGTTCACTTTTTGAAAGAGCCAAATGAGTTTGTGTGCTTCACTGATAAAANCTACCACTAGGGACCCCTAAAACGGACATAAAAGTATACAATTTAATGAGACACTAGGGAAAGTTTTTATATCTAATTTTGTTTTTTGAAGAGCTGATAATAAACAAAGCAAGTCTACGGAACTACATAAAATCTTTACTCTAAAACTGCATTGACTATTTATTATTTATGAGCTGATAAGCCTGTGGCAACGGGCTTAATTTTATGTGTAAAAGTAAAATTAAATAAATTGATTTAGATAAGTTTTTATGTCTATTTAGATAATAATTTAGTAGGTTTGTTCAGTGGCGTACCTAGGGGGGTGCGGTCCGCACCGGGCGGCACATAATTTGGGGCGGCATTTTTTATATTTAGTATTAGTTGTAAAAAACCAACTTATTAACTTCATAAGTTTACTATTCGATTTCTACGACTTATGAATTACTGAGTATAATTTCGAATATTAGGGTTTAGAGATAGGTGCGGTGACGGGATCGTAAATAGCAGTAAATTTGTAGCAGCATAAGCCCAATTTCAGCTCTACAAAACTAATACTTTTCGAGATATGACACGTCAAAAATTTTCAATTATTTCAAAAAAATTAAAATTTTAAGTTTTGCTTTCGTTTTGGGCTGAATATCGGCATAACACCGTTAACCTTCGAGAAAAGTCGTAAGAACTAAACTTGTAGTAAATTTAATTGGCTTCCTTTTACGTTCAATGGCTACTCTAATCGTCCAATAGTTACTGAGATATGACTCTTAGAAAATTGACAGTTTTTCCAAAAAAAATTGAAATTTTAAATATTGCTCTTGTTTCGGGCCCAATATCGGCATAAAACCGCTCACCTACGAGAAAAGCCATAAGAAACGAAGTTTTAGTACATTTATTTGGCTTTCAGACAAGCAAAAAATGAAACCTGTAGACGAAATAGTTCTCCTGCAATCGTAAAAAAACAAAAAAAGCAAATTTTAAAAAACCACTACCAATAACAACTTTCGGGCATTTTATGAAAGAAAAATGTGTGGAATCATGTTTTAAGGTGGAAAAGTGTAATTAATTACATGTATTTACACTTCAAGTTTTAAGCAAACTAGAAAATAGTGATATGTTTACCCCTTCATAACTCCGTAATCCTTAACTTTAGCACATAAATGCATAAGTCCATTTCTGTTCAAAATTTTATGTAGATTAATTTTGTATATGACAATATTAGCGCTAAACCTAATAGTTTTCGAGATATTTGCGAAAAAAGATTAAAAATACCCTTTCACCCTCCTTTCCTCCCACCCCCCACCAAACCTGACGCTGCAAGTCGTGCAACTTTTTATCACTTACTACGAGGAGGGTATAGAACAATTTGGCGTGGGGTAGAACTTTTTTTTTGGATGTTTAGGTTTGGACAATTTTTTAGCAAATTTTACTGTACTATAGGTGAGGAACCTATGACCTCTGAAGGTTTCTTGTGGTCGTTAAAAAAGTATCTTGTTTAAATTTTTAATAAGGTTGCGTTTATAGGTATATCCACTTATGCGACCTCCTTTATTACTGCCTAATTTAAATATGACATCCAATGGAAAAAAATTTCCCACCTACAGTTTGTCTTAATTACAAGTATTTATTTATGTTTATTAATTTATAAAAACCATAATTTGATTGACTAATAAAAAGGGCGGCAAATTGGAGACCGCCCCGGGCGGCGAAAGTTCTAGGTACGCCACTGGGTTTGTTCCAACCAACAGTTTCGAATTAGAGACCGACGAATGTATATGTGCGATCATTGCTCAGTTGAGAATTGATTAGTGATTTCGTTTTGTTGGAACGCTCCTGAACTGAAACCAAACTGTTTGATGTAGGTTTTAGCTCTGTTATCAGAACAACTTGTCAAGTTGATCGTTTATGTGAGTTTGTGTTCCTGTGCTATCAAAAATACCTGAACTTATAAGATAAGATTAAACTTATAAGATAATTGAACTTAAAGATATTGACGAGTCAATAGTTAATGAAGATAAGTACCATTAGCTTAAATCAGGGCCTGATTTAGACCAAGGCGGCCTCCTAGGGACTCTCACAACAAGGGGGGCCCACACACACAAAAAAAATTTCTAATGCTAATTAACTTTGGTAAGCTCGAAAGTTGGAAGTAAAACCTACATACTCATAGAGGATATGACGAAATCACATGCGCACATTTTAGAAATGTTTATTTCATACATGAATTCACGATTTCATTATGATTTAAAATTTTCGGGCTTACTGTGGTGTGACTGTACTGGTGAACCAGTTTTAGTAGACTCACGGCACTCACGTATTTCTATTGATATAATCCTAAATGCTCTTTTGTTTTAAAGGATTTTATTTTAATGGAAATACAGTGGAAGCCTTCTTAACCCTTGAAACCACGGGCTGGCGCATTGAGTGCGCCACGGGTAAAAAAGTTTCTGTAAATCAGATTCACGATGCAAGACTAAGAAACTCTCACTCTACCCTACCACTAGGGACCCCTAAAACGGACATAAAAGTCTGCTATGATTATTGCTTTATTCTGCATTGTTTTGCTGTGTTTATTTGCCTTGGTGCACTGTACGCCCTGCCACCATATCCGGTAGAGAAATGATGTCTTCCGATCAATATTTTTTGGTTTTGCTTGAGTTGTCAGTTTAGGATGATGGTTGTGAGGAGTTATCTTAGGACTTTGACAACTAATAATAATTAATTAAGGTTGATAGCCCGATACTAAGTCAGAATGCTGAAGGAGTAATTACTAATTTTCTTATTATTTTTATTTTTTTATAATTAAAGATATTATTGAGAAATAAATATGTAATACATTTATTGACTATTTAGTTCAACATTTCCAAAATTCAATCTACATTATCTGGATTTTACCTATTTATGGTTTGAAAAATGCATTGGTGCATAAAGTACACCGCCCGTGCCTCAATGTGCCTCACTATAGCTGCACCAAAGTTTTCTTGTAACAAGCAAAATACTTTTATTAATTTAACATTCCTTCCTTAAGGCTCTACCGCCCTTTAAGGTTAGGAAAAACAGTAAAATTAAAATTATACTGGTTCTAAGCAAGATATCAAAAATCTAATCACAGGCTTCATTCCTAATTTGAATTCTGCACAATTTGAGCCGTATTTCAACTTCCTATAAATAGTACAGGCGCCATTTCAATACAATGATAAAACTCGTATTAAAATGGCGCCTGTACTATTTATCATAGGAAGTTGAAATAGGGCTCAAATTGTGCAGAATTATAATTAGGAAAGAAGCCTGTGATTAGATTTTTTATATCTTGCTTAGAACCAGTATAATTTTAATTTTACTGTTTTTCCTAACCTCAAAGTGCGGTAGAGCCTTAATATGACAACTGTTCAACTAACTACAATAGACAGGTGTTGATAGATATCTTCTATGGTAAAATGACATATTGCCTTTTATATACTTAGTCAGAATGGCTGATAACACTAGAACCGATGACCGGTTGAACTACTGAGTCCAGATAGGAGGACTTCTACTGTATTTACTCGTAGTTTCTGTGAAATACACTGTTAATGGAGGAAGTGTTGTTATAGTTTAATCGATATTGGAAAGTTAACGATAAAGTGTTTTTGGTAATGTTTTGTTCTAGTTGAGAAGAGGCGAAAGGCTGCAGGGCCTGATGACTCCTCTCCTTTGGACCCTATGGATGACTGGTGTCCCGAACCCAAAGCACAGTATGTTACTTCCCCTTGTTATAATATTATCACTTATCAACATATATTAACATTCCTAACTTTGCTTTCACTCCTTATGATATATCCTATCTTCTATTCTTACAATTCCTCTTTTTGAGAACTTTCTTGATTTCTGTTAAGATTTTATTAAATGTTAGAAGTTGGTCTATTGCTGTATAATTATATCAAGTTAAGGACTATTGAAACTTTTATGTTCAGACTTGTCCAATGTTCTAGTATTTTTTTAATCTTTTTTAAAAAAATTACAACAATAATAGTCCAGGAGATAGCATGCAAAAAAGTGTCTTGACTAACATCAAGCTAGAATTTTGTGTATAAGTAAATCTCTTTGTGCTTTTTAAGAATATTTGGTCAGGCAAGTTTGTCAGGGGGACATAGCTTGGCAATAGGCATTTAAAAAAAACAAACTGGTGGAGAGCAGCCATGTCCCGCACTTTTTGGTAGTCAATGTGATTTTGAACCTGAGAACGAACTTAGTAGACCAATAATCAAGTTGGTGGTAGTGACATGGTAAAATTTGACTAACTAACCTACTAAGTGACAAACTACCATAAACTTGATTACTGGTCTGCTAACTAAGTTCGAACTCAGGATCATGAAAAATCACGAACATGGCCGTCGGCCGTGCATTTATTGTTTTTTTTTTTCAAATGCCTATTGCCAAGCTATGTCCCGCAGACAAACTTATCCGACCACATATTCTTAAAAGGAACTAAAAGATTTATTTATATACAAAATTCTAGCTTGATGTTGTCAGACACTATTTTGTACGNTGATTCAACATTGAGACAAATTAAGATGTTTTATGTGTTGGTGCTAATCCTATGTTGTTTTTTTCTAGTATTGTCAGAATGAGGCCAAACAAGCTCCGAAGCTACCTCCTCCCCCACCGTTGACCCCTATATTATCTCCTCAACCTCAGAAGAAAGAAAAAGAGGGTATTAAAGTAATGACACAGTCCCCGATAATAACCAATACAACAAATCGAGCTCAGTCGATTGTAGGAGCAGTTACTACTTGGTTACCTCCAGCCTCTAGTATAATCGGTTGTAAAGGACCGCCTCCGATAGCTCCCAGGCCGGAACTGGAATCTACTCCCCAGAGCTTGATATCTGTACAAGGGAAGAAGTACGTTGTCATACCTAAAGTAAACAGGGTGAAACTAGATGGACGAGGTGAGGGGGGAGGAGCAGACGAGGTGATAATGTCTACAGGAGGCAACAATGTTGCTACGCCCAACCCTGCCAGTGTATATCTGGTGCCCTACAATGTTCCTTCGACTTCCAACTCCTACGTAGTACAGACTCCTAATGCCTCCGCTCCAACCTACATAGTGACCGCTTCATCTGCATCGACTCCTGGTTCCGACTTGTATACAAAATTCTAGCTTGATGTTAGTCAGAAACTTTTTTGCAAGCTACTATCTCCTGGACTATTTTACGGTAATATTGGTGTTCAAATGAACTACATTTACAACTTTTTTAAAATAAACATAATTTTAAGAACCATTTATGAGAAATAATATGTCAGAATTTTTCATATTTTATCAACCTCTGAGAATTGCAAGAAATAAGTAAATATTTGCGTGACTGTTTATCTAAATATTAGTAGTTTTGAAGAGAGAAATTTGTTAAAACAGTATTTTCTTCTATTAAACCTAAACCTCCTGCTTATATGGTTATATTTGTGAATCAAAAATAGTTCCGAGATTACACTTTACAAGTTAGTCTTACAGTAAGCTCATCTTAGTTTATTAATGATTTTAATTCTTACTATTTAATAAATCTTGAAGAGTAAACTTGATAAGCTAATTATCATTGTATTTTTAAATCAATATATTAAAGTGATAATGATCAGAGGATCATTATCAGGGGTTTGCAGATTGGTTTATATTAAATATCTTTGTATGGTATTTATAACAAAAAAAAGTTTATTCTTCAAGGTTTATCCTTCATCAGTAATATAATAAAAATTTAAGTTTAAAACAACATAGTCTCAAAAACAGCCTTAAAATTCTCATTTAGGCTCAGATATAAGAGCCCATGGTTATTTAACACCACTATATTGGCATTGCAGTCATACAAAATTCTAGCTTGATGTTGTCAGACACTATTTTGTACGCTCTAACTCCTGGACTAGAAGTTGTAATTTAATTGAATTATTTTAAAAATGTTTTATTTAATGATGGATCCCCTGCATTTTCATACTTAGAATGATCTCCTTATTTAAATTATTTAGGTAACTTAAAACTACTATGTATATTTAGTTTTTCAAACTACCTAATGAAATGGATTACTTTCATAGCTAATGCAATAAAAGAAGGGAAACTTTGTTTCCTCTTATTTGTGTTTATTATGGGAATTCTAACAAAATTAAAATAAAGAAATACAATGTGGAAATCTGGTCTCTCAAGTGTTTATAGCACCTTGGCTTTATATCTTACTTCATAATTAAAATAATTGAAATCCAATTATTCATTACTACAACTCTGACCGACCAAAGAGTTCAATCCTTTTTTGAATCCACTGTAACCACTTGGTTTCAATCCTCAGTTAAATGTTCTTTACAATGTCCTAATAAATAAATATATAGGCGGCACACTGTGCCATCTATTTATTTATTATTTTTTAAATAAAATCAGGGGCCGTGTTATCTAGCTCCTGTCTTCTATTCTTACAATTCCTCTTTTTGAGAACTTTCTTGATTTCTGTTAAGATTTTATTAAATGTTAGAAGTTGGTCTATTGCTGTATAATTATATCAAGTTAAGGACTATTGAAACTTTTATGTTCAGACTTGTCCAATGTTCTAGTNTCTTTTACTGTATCTCTAAAATGGATTGTTTTTTAATGAAACTTTTAAAATATTTTTGCCCATAATATTTACGAGTGTTATCTATGTTTGTTTGTCAGAATGCATGCTCTATAAAGAATATTAGTTTTTCATTTTCCATTTTTTTAACTTGAGTCTGTATGTGCAGTTAAATGTTCAATTTAAATTATTTTTTTTTTTAAAATTGTGATATTGTTTATCAAATTTTTGTTTTGTTTGTCTCAATGTTGTCTTTTTACTGGTACCTGATTTTTTTTTATCTTGTTTACAACTGTATGAAATTAATTATTTTCAGGCCATTCTGTATAATTTGCTTTGTTTTTTTTTAGGTTGGCGGATTTCACAGTTTATTTTCTCCATTTAATTATTTCAATTTTCGCACCCTTTTATCCTTTGACCGTTTCCTCTTACTTTTTAACCCCTACCTTTTGAAACATTTTAAGGAATGATATATTTTTGTGATATGTGATTGATATTTTACCTTCTCTTTTTTTCTTGTTCCTTGACTTCGTGTTCTTTTTACACCGTTTTTTCTCAATTATTGTATTTAACCAATCACAGTTTTATTGGGTTCTTATGTATAAATTATTTTATGTCCATTTGTTTATTCTTTTTTTTTTGAGGTTTTTAAAGAATGTTATTTCATAATTGATGTATGAAAATGATGTGGGTGTCAATGAGAGTATTTTTTGGTTTTGTGTTATAGAACTAATGGGTTAAAACGGGGTGGCAGCGATACAGGTAGCGGAAGTGACGGTTCTCCTCCATCTAAGATGAGTGCAGTTTCTCCCAAGTCGACCCTTAGCGTGAAAGCAGTAAGCATGCCGAAATCTGCACCCAAAGTAGAACCTTCATCTCCGACAGGACCACTGGTTTCATCTGCTCCTTTGAAAAGACACACTACTGACTTCATGAATATGTTCAACTCCGGTTATATCGGTCTCTTGCACGCGTTCCAGTATCTTAAAGTGCACGAGTTATTGAGGGCAGCCTGTGTTTGCAAAATGTGGAGGCATCTGGCTTCACATCGTTCATTAGTAAGTTAATCAAATATTTTATCGAATGCTATTTTCTTGCATGATGTTAGGACAAAAATTCTTGATCATTATTTGTAACACATTACGTTGACAGTAAAATTGGCTCTCTGTTATATGCAACTAGCCGGATCAGTGCGCTTCCCGCACCTTATCTGTCTAGGAGTTGGCGCTATGTGTAAATAATAATTAAAACAATATAATTAATATATATTTATTATTACATAATTTCGTATTTTAGTAGAAGTAGGTTATATTGCATTTTTATGCATTTTCAATTATTCTATTTTATACTACCTTTAATTTTCAATTTTAGTGCAATGAGTTTATGTACCAAATTTAAGATCTTTTTATCCACTGGAAGCTAAGATAATAGTATCTGATTAAATCCAAGTTGGCGGGCATACGTTAATGTGAAAGTACCTTTAGTTTTCCGTTTTAGCTACCATAGGTCTATGTACCGAATTTCCCTGTTTTGATGAATATTCCCTTGCTGTCAAATTAATATTCTTCTATGCCATGGGTGTAAAACTCAATTTCATCAAGAGCTGTAATAAACAGCTTGTGAAATCTTTGAAACCTTAGTCCCCTCTTCCTGGTATGGAATTTGTTTCCATTTTTCCACTGTGCTTCTGTACAATGATGTCCATCCCCAGCTATAATATCGAACACATGACATCAAAACACCATTTCTACAAAAAGTGGAATCATCCAACTGCATAGAAAATTTACTGTTTTAAAATTTACAAGTTAGAGATTTTTTTAGTATTTTATGACATGACATTTTATCTATACTATATTGTTTGGAGTAATTACTGTGCAGAATAATAGGGTTCATTTTCGTAACAGCTTTTATTACCTTTTTTTATTGCTGGTGGGCAATATTATTTTTTTACCAGTGGTATGTGGATATCCGGCTTTTGCAGTTAACAAAGAATTTTTGTAAGAGGCTTCTAATCCTTAATACTTTAATTAAATAGCTATTTATTTAAAAACAAAATGTTTTCATGATTTAATCATTTTCAATATTAGAAGATATAATGAAAATAAGCTTTATTAAGTAAATTTTTATTTATTCTTAAACTTTTAATTTTATTTACCAAATAGTATTGCGTTTGATGTATTACTTATTTGTTTTACTTTCACAGTGGGAGTATGTCCATATGAAGAATTCTAGAGTTAGAAATTGGGAAGGATTTGCCCAGGCGTTAAGGGCAAATGGTACCAGAGGCCTTGACCTGAAGAAAATGTTGGTTCCTGACAATAGCGAAGCCGTCAGTGAAATGTGGAAGAATATTATAGCTGCCATTAAAGCAGTTCCCACCTTAAATAAAATAGATCTTGGCAGGTGTACACCTGAGAATGTGGATATGGTAGTAAAGGCTTGTCCTCAGATTGAGTCCATTGCAGCTCTTTCAATAAGGTAACATTTTTAAACATATTCCTTCTATCAGAAATTAATTTTCATTATTAATTTCAGTTAACTTTTATTTAAATTGTAACTTAAACAAGATTTGGCTGCTGCCTTCGTCAAAGTACCCCACAAATCCCCACTTAAATATAGGTGAAAACTGTGCCTCATAGCTTCTTTTTTATGTGCTCCTCTTCCCTAGAAGCTCAATGCCCTAGCCCTAGAAGCTCAATGTATGCCTTAGCAAATACTTTAATACAATACTACTTAACAAAATAAGACCATTCAGAATATGCAAACATTTATGTGGTGAGGAGATGTGGTTTTTGAGTATAAGAAAGGAAGTGGAAATGAAATTGTGTTTCACAGGTTTTAATAGAATTTAAACTGAGGATTATTTTAGGGATGTAAGTATTTGATTTTCTATGTAAATTATGGTACATATTTATGTTATACAAGGTCTGGCTATTAAATATTTGAGGCTGCATGCGCTGAAAACGTCCTAGAGGGGTAGGGGGACATAAATGCAGTGTTGGATAGCTGGAAGTGCCTACTATTCCAGTACGAAAACATGTTTTTGTCGCCTTAGTTCATAGTATTTTTTCTTTAGAGGTTAGAAACGAATGTGTTTTGTTCTTATGCTGATAACAATGTGTGACGAAAAACACGNTTGTTATTTTTTTTTTTTTTTTCTTAAGATTTGACTATATAATATTTTACTCAATCTTATAAAATGACATCATATAATTTAATAATCTAAGAATGTATGTAAAGCAGTGGTTTCCCGGTTCTTGTTAATAATTTAACAAAATTTCATGCTTGTATTTTTTGGTTTTTAAGTTTATTTTTCTTTATATTATTATGATTTTTTTTTATATACACAGTTACAAACTAAAATTATTGTTGACAAAAAATAAATAGTAAATGAATAAATATTGTTATTATTGTATAATTACTACTTCAAGTTAACGGAAAGAAAATAATTACAAATTGAAGGCTTGTTTTTGTTTTATTTAGTAATCATTAAATGTATTGCCACTTGTTTTCCTTTTTGAAGTACATTTAAAGTATAAAAAAAATATACTGTTTAGAAAAATGTTTAAATATGATAATAGAATAAGTTTTGATAAACAAAATATATAAAACTGTCTTGTGGTTACTTAGTTTAAAATAATAAATAAAAAATAAGTAAATAAAATAAACAAAAATACATTCTATTTTGAATAGGAAGTATGCTTTGATCGTGTAAACATTACTTGTGAGCAAGTTTGTAAGAAACGACCGGAGTTGAAGAAATACAAATAGTGGATTTTGCACCACGACAAAACACACCTGCCCATAAAGCCCTGTCTGTGAGCCCTGTCTGTTATTTAGCCGCGAGAGGTAGACAGTGCTCGAACCCGTGCCATACTCGCTTGATTTAGCACCCTGTGACTTTTTCCTGTTTCCGAAGATCAAGTCTGCCTTAAAAGGAACCCGGTTTAAGTCGATGGAGTTTTAAGTTGATGGAAGAGGTTAAGTGAAAATTGGAAGCTCCAAATGCTCTTACAAAATAAGACTTCCAGCATTGCTTGACCAATGGAAGAAACGAATGGAACGGTGTGCGGCTAGGGGAGGGGAGTAAATTAAAGGAGAGCATTCGATTGTAGAATAATAAAATAAACACTTTTTCATAAGCCGTCTTGTTATTTAATAGCCATTTTGCCCTTCGACTAGTTGTCTTGTTCCATATCATGTTTAAAAGAAATTCTTTAGGATGGGGTTTAATAAGATTCAAAGCTAATTAATTAATATGCAATGTTGATTGTGATACATGTCTGTTTTCAGGGGACAGAGCATTGACCTTAATATATTCAAAATTGAAAAGCTCGTTGAACTAAAACTAAAGAGTGTTGGAGGAATGGATCTGAATAATTTTTCTGTTTTGAAAAAGTTAACTAATCTCAAACATTTAGTAAGTACACTTTCATTTTGGCTTATAACTTTGTTTATTTTTAGTAGCAGTTATAAATGTAATTTCTTTTTTCCCGTTATCTGAACTGATTAAGGACCAAGTTCAGTCAGGATAATCAAATATCGAAATACAGTCGGACCTCCTTATAACGAACTTCTGAACAGCAAAAATCTATGTAACAATTTTTTTTTGTCCCATGGATTCTCTATACTAAGTGATTCTATAGTAAAAGAAATTCTATATAACGAAATTTCTATACAACAAATTTTTTTCCTGGAACCATCGAGTTCGTTGTATGGAGGTCCGACTGTAATTGCATTTCTCATAAAATCAGACATTTAGAAAAATCAGAAAAATCCTGTAATTTTTTAATAAACTCTTAAACTTGATTTAATTTAAAAAAAATTGACTTATTAAACATATACAGTAATTACTTACCAAATTTGTAGTTCAGCAAATAGATTTTTTCTTACATTAAGCTACATCGCTTCAAGATATTAAGTACTATTGTATTAAGCTGGTTTACACGATCCAAGTATTCTTGGTCGTCAGTTTTGCCTCTACTTTGATGCTATTTTGATTGTGTAAATAATGTGTCAAAGTCAACTTGGACATCAAAGTTGAGTTGGATGTGTTCCATCTAAGTTGACTTTGATAAAAACAAAAATGGCACCCACTTGGCAATGACAACGAGCTGCCACAGTATGACAAATGTGATGTTGAGTTGTGTTTTGTTAACCAGAAGGTGATCTACCACCACTGTTTTAAAACTTAATAGTACAATTTAACTGGAATGTTCTAGAGGTTATAACATTTCACACAATTTATCTTAACCTCCACTTAATAGTATATCAAAATTCCACTACTTGGACCATGTATACTTTGATCGTGTAAACATTACTTCAAAATTCCACTACTTGGACCATGTATGCTTTGATCGTGTAAACATTACTTCAAAATTCCACTACTTGGACCATGTATACTTTGATCGTGTAAACATTACTTCAAAATTCCACTACTTGGACCATGTATGCTTTGATTGTGTAAACATTACTTCAAAATTTCACTACTTGGACCATGAATACTTCGATTGTGTAAACATTACTTCAAAATTCCACTAATACTTAGACTGAGTTGATTTGATCAAAGTGACTTGGTACAAGTATTCTTGAATTGTGTAAACCCAGCTTTACCCAGAATAATATGCTTATTTCTATAATTATGATACAATTATATATTTTTAAAATTACTTGTTATTTTGTTTTTGTTTAGTCACTGACATCTGTTAAGAGATTGATAGGAATTGAAAGCAATTTGCCATCATCTCTAGAAACCTTGGAGCTAGGCGAATGCTGTCAGATGAATGAGAGCTTTGCTACAGAGGCCCTTCCTAAACTCAAGTCCCTTAAGAGGCTAAGGCTTGAGAAAGGACAAGGACAGATATGCCCCACCATACAAATTATTAACACAATAGCTAACCTTGAGAACCTAAGCCAGCTTGAACTTATTAATTTTGATATCAAGCCTGGTTTTGACAAGGCGCTGTCCAAATGTGCCCACATTAAAACTCTTCTAATTATACCTACATATGTTACACAGGTAACTATTTTAATATCTAATAATTAAGTTTTTCAGAAAATTGTTGTCTCAAAAACAATTTTAAAAAATGTAATTCTAAATTCTAGACCTAAATTTGCAACCTAAATTCTAGACTTGATTACTCTATTCGACAATAATGCCACTATGGCACAAAACTAGAGTTAAACTGCTAATGATTAAAGTTATAGTCTGCTAAATAGTTTTTTATAAGCGAGGTAGAATATCTTTCTCATTTTTCTACTATGTTTGATTGATGATGCCTATCACCTTAGATTTGAGTGTGAAATTAAATTAAACTTTCTCACTCCCCAGAATATAGCAACGTTCATTTATACCGAGTTTTGTAAGTAAGGTAAAATCTTTCTCCTTTCCTTATTTCTCCATTATTTTTGACAAACAACCTAGCTTGGGAGCTGCTGATATCTGTATGCAAAAAATTACAATCAGTTAAAAATACAATCAGGTGGCAATTAAATCTTCTTGTTGGAAAACTCAGACAGTGATAAACTTATGAAATATCTCCAAATAAATAACTTGATTTTTGCATTCTTTGTCCTTAAACATACTATGGCATTTTTCGGTGTTATCGTTGGGTAGTTGGTGTGACTGTTAATTAGGCGAGATGGTGGTTGCAAAACAGCCCTACTGACTAAACCACGCCCTTCCCCCAATATTGGCTGACGCGCCAATTGGGGGAAGGGAATATTGGCTGACGTGCCATTGGGGGAAGGGTGTGGTTTAGTCGGTAGGGCTGTTTTGCAACCACCAGCGAGTCCGACACTCCACATACGTGTAATTCGTATGTGGAAGGGTGTAAAATGCCTTCCACTCCCTGCCTAGGGTGAGATTTTTGTAACCATTTTTTTGTTGTTTACAGTCGGCCACTACAAACCACGTAGTGATGGGAGGTGTAACAAAGCTGTCGGCCACTCTTCAATATTTCATTTGGGGTTTGACTCTTGAGCTACTCCGAGTGACAGATTTATTTATTGACCAGGTTGAAGGACAAAAACAAAAGGTAATAATTATAGTCTCTAATAGTGAAAAAATTCAAGTTGTGCAAGTTTAAAATGATAGAATATACTAAAAATTGTTGGCTAAAAAAAAAATGAAAAAAGGGAGTAAGCTCCCTCAGGAGTAATTTTACAATTTGTATATGCTTTTAATATACCCGACAAAAGAAGTGCTTTTGAAAACCTCTGATTTGGCCCAAAAAATCAGACTAATCATTTTTTTTCATCTAAAAATATGGGCCTTCAGCAAAAACTAATGTAAGAAAAAACTAACTCAGTTTTTCATTTGCCAATGTTTTGGCCTAGCCGGCCATTTTCAAGACTAAAATTAAAGGTACTATTTTATTTATCCCTTTGTCTTGATAGTTATTTAGGAAAAGAAACATGTACAGAGTAGTATATTTATATTCCTTGGTCTAAATTACTATTTAGACAAAGGGATATTATTTAGTCTAATGTACCTTGAGACAAAGGAATATCACACTTGTGTGTATAAATATCCCTTCATATAATGAACTATTAAGACAAAGGAATAATTAAATATATGCTAAGAAAACTGTAGAACTCATCGTCCCACAGTGATAATCCTTAATTTTAAAACAGCGTAATAAAACAGCCCCAGGAGTCCTATTGTCTTGGGGAGACAAAAATACAAACCTTTGAAACTTTTATAGGACAAACAATTGATTAGAATCAAGGGGGGCACTAAAGTAAATGTGCCAAATTAAAATTTATTTAAGATTTAACTACAATATACTAAAGAGCGCAGTACTAAACTCCAACCCAACTAAACCCAACATTGACAAAGTAGACAATGATAAAGATGAAGAATAATGTTAATTAATCTCTTTTTTTCAGGCACAAGCTAAGAAAGGTGCAGGTGATTCAATACCTATTCTAAAACCTCTGTCTGATGAATCTGCGGAACCATCTCGTGAAGGACAGACAACATCCCAAGTAGACATCCTAGCTCTGCCTAAACTGCAGAGAGTTCTTTCTACCCTCTTACCTACTACAAGGATTAAAATTCTTAAAGTACCTTTCAGTGCTACGTGGAGACAAATAGTTGACTAAAAAACTTACTTAATTCTACATGGAATGAGTGACTCTAATTAATTTACCTCTGTACATTAACTCCTTTACTCATTTTTTCATATTTTTTAAATATAGACCCTGTACACTTATTGTTTACAATAGTACACTTAATATTTAATATGATAATTATAAATTTTTTTTTTTTCTTTTCTTGTTATTAATACATAAATGCCAACCCTGAGTATATATTTTCTTTTTTTTTTCTCATTATTATTGTTATGTTTTTTTTTTTTTCTTAAGATTTGACTATATAATATTTTACTCAATCTTATAAAATGACATCATATAATTTAATAATCTAAGAATGTATGTAAAGCAGTGGTTTCCCGGTTCTTGTTAATAATTTAACAAAATTTCATGCTTGTATTTTTTGGTTTTTAAGTTTATTTTTCTTTATATTATTATGATTTTTTTTTATATACACAGTTACAAACTAAAATTATTGTTGACAAAAAATAAATAGTAAATGAATAAATATTGTTATTATTGTATAATTACTACTTCAAGTTAACGGAAAGAAAATAATTACAAATTGAAGGCTTGTTTTTGTTTTATTTAGTAATCATTAAATGTATTGCCACTTGTTTTCCTTTTTGAAGTACATGTAAAGTATAAAAAAAATATACTGTTTAGAAAAATGTTTAAATATGATAATAGAATAAGTTTTGATAAACAAAATATATAAAACTGTCTTGTGGTTACTTAGTTTAAAATAATAAATAAAAAATAAGTAAATAAAATAAACAAAAATACATTCTATTTTGAATAGGAAGATTTGGTTAGATTTATGTTTTTCTTTACTCCCCCTTTCTTGTAAAAGTTGTTTTTGGTAATATTTTTTTTTAGTGAAGATCTCACCACTTTCTGTTCCCATCTTCATAGTAACTTCTCGTAGATGTACCAGGGTCCAGGTCTCAGTTCCTAAGGCTAGTGACACACTTCCCGCCGAGTGGCGCTACCTCGTGTGGCAGGTTGCATTCTATTCCCATTGCTGACCAGGTAGCGCCACCTGGGTGGCGAAGTGTGTCACAAGCCTTACAGTAACACCAGTCTAACGACTGTTCTGTGTTTCCGTAATTATCAACTTTGATTTTTGGCTCACTCAAAAAAACCCTTTTTTTTCTTTACCTGTCGTTAGGTCATTTCACTATCAATGTGACCATCAGTGTCACGTCAGACTTTTGAACACACCAAAAATATTTTGTGTTTAGAGTGAAGTTATTTGCAAATACTCTAATTGGCTATGCCAACTTAAATAACACATCATCACAGAATTATTTTAATTCAGACACAAAATATTGAATTGGAAATTATTTATGCTTATATTTTTCTCCCATTCTACTGCCATGAATCTAACTTGAACAAAAACTTGATGGTTCGAGGCTACAAACTTCTATTGAGTCTAGTCATTTAGTCAAAGAATGAAAAAAAAAAAAAAAAAAATCCATGAAATGGAAAGGTCCACATTTGTTTTAAAAGCTGCATTTAAGGTCTTCATTAGAATATATTTATTTATTATTTATAGAAGCAGCATTTAAAGTCTTCATTAAAATTTTAAATGGTTAAAATGTTTTGTTTTTTTATTCCGGGGGGCTTTTACACCCGAAGACGCAGGCCACTTAGGTGGGCCCATAGAACAAGCCCGGGTTAGGGACCGAAATCTTTACACACTCATGTGAAGATGTGGTCGTTAACCTCCTGGTTGTATTACAACCAGGAGTGTCATCATGGTTTCCAGGTCAAAACCTGGTGGTGCCACTCTTTCAAGGAGCTTCCCATTTGTTTAAACAATGCTGGGTGGACATTGAGCGGGGGGCCCAGTCCGGGAATCGAACCCAGAGCTGTGGTCACCTTCTGACCCGGCTCCATGCTTAACTTGCCTTATTGCAAGGCAAGCACTCTAGCCTCTGAGTCACCAAGGCCCCCTGTTTAAATGTCATAGAAATTTGTTCTATGGCTGGAGGCATAATTGGGCTTAATTATTTATAATACCAAATTCTCTTAAGTTGAATGAATGACTAGTTTTAAGGGGAGGCTGGGTCAGGAGGAAGTACTTTAAGAGTTGACATAAAATCCATGATGGGATGGGGAGGGTAGAAATTGATTAAGCATAGTTAAAATATTGGTGTCAATCTTATACTGTTGCATTTACTGGCCCATGAGAAAGTAAGGACTTCAATACAGTATGGAAGAGGTTCCATGCTCTAGAGCAGGGATGTGCTAACTTTTCATACTGCCCTCTTTTCTATAAGAAAATAATTTGGGGCCCTCTTTCATGGCTAACTTGATTTATTTATTAACATGAGGCCTATTGAAGGGATTTAATGCCAATGATACTAATATAAAAAATAAGTACATTATAAAGAAATGACCATATTTTATTAAAACAAAATAATAATAAAATATTAGAATTGCACATTGCAAATTAATCTATAGCTCTTGCTTACGTAAACCTGTTTTCTCACATGACAGTGGTTGATTGATAGAATTCCCAACATGCAAGCTCTTAAATCTGGATGATAAAATTGATAAATATATTAATAAATTTTATCTAATTTAAAAGTAGCATTTGAAAAAAGTATGTATTAAAAAATCATTCTTGCAGACATCAACAAATGTACTAATTCTAGTTTGTGCATCTCAGCTTCTAAGGGTGCTATTTTCTCGGTTTGTTATTAAGAGTGTTCGCTACCGCTTACTCTTTGGAGTGTTACTTAACATAAGTAGAAAAAATTGAGATTCAGTTTTTCCCCCTCACTCATTTTCTTTGAGCTATTCTTCGTAAATGGCATTGATAAATTTATTTATTTTTAGTCCGTCTTACTATCTTTGTTAGTTATAATGAATATTCATAGAAATTTAATGTTTATGATCCAAATATAAAATCGATCACTTACAGAAACAACTAAATCTTCCAATTCAAATAAAATAGAATTCACTTGATGGTTCAAGGTTAAAATTAACAATTTATGATTAGAAATTCGTATCGTAAATATTATACAAAAAGGGTAGAAAAAAGAAAAAGATAAAAATTTGCTCTGTTGCTGGATATTGATCCATCCCGTCATTTATTCCAACAATGCTCTCACTGAGCTATTACGGAGGAAAAAATTATTTCTTCGATATAGCTTATTAGAGCAGTGAGGAGTTTACATGTTTCAATTCATGCAAGTTTGTATATTTTTTTATCTTACTTTCTCTCTTCCTCTTTGATAATAGTAAGAATAAAAATTCAAATCATAAATTATATCATTAGTTTAGTTTACATTATCAATTTACTCAGTAGTGGTCATCAGTTTTTTAATTATTTGTGAATGTGATTATCAGGAAAATAATATTATTTTAATTCAGACAGTTATTCTCTGAATAATAATAATAAAAAAAAATAACAGAAACTTTGTAACTTGATCCAATCTAAGATTAATTATAAGGTACATTTGTTCCCTTTATGTATATAGATATTATTTGATTGATTTATATTTTTAAATTTAAATATAGTAAAAGTATACAGTTTATAAAAAAAAATAGTATATTAGATAATATTTGGTGTAATACATTTTTCCCCCTTAAACATGTACAATTTATCAGATAAAAAAAAAAAAAAAAAAAAAAAAAAAAAAAAAAAAAAAAAAAAAAAAAAAAAAAAA
>KZ651411.1:356517-366991 GCA_001010745.2 Gerris buenoi
AAAAAAATATTTTTTTCTCGCGATGTGAATTATCCGCCATTTTGAATTTGAACAGCTGATTATTTTGAGTTCTCTATATTTTTCCTGTGTGCGCGTCAAAACGATCTATAATACTGGTAAGTTTCACGATTTTATCTCTTTTGGTTCAAAAGTTATTGGAACCGTACAGAGTGACAGACAGACAGACAGACAGACACAGGAACGAAACTATAAGGGTTTCTTTTTTTTGGTTTTACCAACGAAACCCTAAAAAATATATTTATGAGTGGCAATTCATTATGTAGAAGATATGGTCAAATGACGGAGACAGCTGAAGTTATTTAACTTTATATAATACTAATAATATAGTCATGATACCTCACTAATCCAATATTATTGGATACTTCCAGACCACCTAGAGACTCACGGTTTTTTACGTTTGGGTGGAAATGATGACCCTAATTATATTATTATATTAAACTTATTAGAACTATAAGAATTAGAACTATAAGAAGAATAGAACTATAACTATAATTAGAACAATAAGAAGAATAGAACTATAACTATAATTAGAACTATAAGAAAGAAGAAGAAAGCACCCACCTTCTCTATCACCAGTTTAATGCAATATATCAGTCTGCAAAGACCACAGCGGACAAAAGACTTGTCTGCAGCGGACAGTTAATATAATTTAATCAAAATATAATTCTTAATATAATTCTCAGAAAACTTAATATAATTCTTAGAAACCCAAACCGGGATGCGTCCAACCATTCTCCAAAGTTTCATCTTTTTCGGATGAACGGTTTATGCGGTCATAAGAGACAGAAAAACTTTCATTTTTATTTATATATATTTGATAAAACTAACTCAGTCGAGGGTTTATTTCTGTTTCTAGGGCTGAATTTGAAGTCTATAGACTCGTACGAGAGGAAAATTGAATATAATATGTACAAGGAATTCTTTGATAGTAGAGTACGAGGAACAGTCACTCAACTCCTTATGTAAAGGAAAAAAAAATACAAGACCACAAGATTCTTCAGAGGTAGGTTAAATCTCAAATACGGTATAACCTTAGAACTACTTCTTTTTTTTTTTAACTCTATCCCTATCTCAACTTCCTCTCTTGCCCTTTTATTCTATTCTATTTTTCAAGTCGAGGAGAAGGAAACGTCCAATGCTAGAAATTTCAGGTTGTATAACATTGGTTTTTTTTGGTTGTCACGCTATTCCGTGTACGTGGGCAATTGAAGTAGATTGTCATCGGTTGGTCGATTCACTGCAAGGATGATCCTTTCTCGTACAGAGTAAAAGAAAGAAACATATAACGAATGGTCATTAAAAGCTGGATTCGTCTATTGATAAATGTCACGAACAGTTGGCCCACGTTCACGTTCACGTTTATAAAATTATAAATCAGGAAGTTTCTGGTTGGATTTTTAAATTTCTAAAGGATAATAAAATAGAAGGGGGAAAATAGTTTTCAATTGTTACAACTAAAAAAGGAAATTAATTGCAGTTTGAATTATTGCAGAATTAATTATTGCAATTTGAAAAATAATTTAATTAAAATTCAAACAAACTTAGACATGCCTTATGAAAGTTGGATTAAGTTAAATTACCTTAATTTAGCGTTAAAAATGACCCTTTTAGAGTTAAGCCCTGGTAAAACAGAAAGCCAACTGTCCGCTGCAGAACAGTCTTTTGTCTGCGGCGGACTCTGTGGACTGATATGCATTAAACTGGTTGTATAGAAGGTTGGGTGCTGGCTGAAAACAGATTCAGTGAACCGTGGACAAATTTGAAGTTGTATTTTCCATAGAGTTCGCGGCGGGCTAGAAGCAACATGACCGATAAATCTAACTAATCAATAATTGATTGATTGTGTTCAGGTGTAAATTGCCTCAGAACGATCAGAAAACGCAATTCTTCGTCGATGGAACTGGTTGAGATACCGATAATAAAAACTTTAAAGAAGCAAGAGTTGAAGGAATCATGCTGTACCTTGTCCACGTTCTGCTTAATTATCTCAATCCGCCATGGCTTCATTCCTAATTTTAATTCTGCACAATTTGAGCCCTATTTCAATTCCCTACTACAAGAAATGCTACAACTATTTCAATACAATGAGTTTTATCGTTGTATTGAAATGGAGCCTGTACTATTTATCATAGAAAGTTGAAATNTTATAATGGACGAAGGTTCCAACGTTTCACATATTTTGCTAAAGGCATTATCAGAGTGGATAATGCCTTCTTGGCAAACGTCGGAAGTTCATATGAAACACGGCGGAACCTTCATCCATCATGTTTGCGGGTACTACCGAAGACCTAGAACTCTATTATGAAACCAACTGCAGAAGTTTACGCACTAACATAATAGCTTGTGTTTAAAACAGTTCAGTGTTGACTACCTAGTTAGTTAGTTAGTTAGTTTTGACCGCCATAAAATATTACTATGGTTAAGTTAAAAATATAATATTTTACATCCTGGCATCTTTCTACTAACTGTCTATGTCCTTGGCATAAATGTATCCTATTCTAGAGCATTTCAACAAAAAAAGCAATAAAAATTATTTAGATTGTATCTTTTAAGATATTAAATTTATATCTGAAGGTGTTAACTACATAGAAAACAGAAATTTTAACTACCCTTATTATATTAAATGTCGAAGGAAAAGTAAAAAATCGGACGCAGGGCGTCTCAGAACGTTTCCTTACCAAATAACTCTAATATGGGGGCTGATATTAAGCTGAATTTATGTGGACTTATTTATCTTATAGAAAGGTTTAATTGGTCCAAATTTTAGTTCAATTGGTGAAGTAGTTGAAAAATTATTAAGCGTTTATAAGTTTTAAAATGGTGACAGATATCAAAACAAAATTCAGCCGAATGTATTTTATAACGATAAACTTAGCGCTATTAGAAATTTTTTCGATCTACAAATCCGATGAAATATCGGTTTTGGACTTTTTGGGGGAATACAATTATTTTACTTTAGGTTAGGAAAAGTAAAAAAAAAAAAAAAAAATAGTATTTAGAGTATAACAACTAAAAGATAAAGGAGCTAGAAGGAATTGGCGTAGACAAGTGGCTTACGCCCTTGCCTAGAACCACCGTACCAAATGCGTAATACAAAGTTTGAATACCAGAAATGGTAGACATATGTCACATTAATAAGTCCTCATTACAATACAAATATTCAATTAATATTATTTACTGTCATTTGTTACAACAGCAGAAGAAAATTTGAGGCTTATGTATAGGAGCCCCGGGTTCGATTCCAGCTTATGGCGCATCAATTTTTAACGTTATAAATCATTTAGAGGTGCGTCGTCGCCCGTCGCCGTCACCCGTCGGGACACTACTCGATTATATAAAAGATAATAACTTAAACTTAAGGTATAAAATAAGGTAGTACAAACACTTCATACTATGTGAAGACAACTGTGTCAGTTTAACTGAGGGATTTAGATGATTATAGAGCGTTGTTGGTCTGTCCAACCTAATCCTACAGAAATTACCGAAGGATATCGAAAAAAAGCAGTAGCAACTCCATATTATCTCTTATCTGTCACTCATATCCTCTCAGAGAGAAAAAAGGACGGTAGAAATCATGAGATGTTCTCAATTTCAATTCGATATGGCTGAATGTAAAAATAAATTGAATAAAATAGTAATTATTTCAATATATTATAACGCTTTCAACCTCTTACGTGATAAACATTACAGTCTATAAGATTAGAGTTGGCACAATCGAAGGCGGGAAACAACAAACGTGGAGGTAGTTTTGGGGTTATAAAAAGGGAAAATCGGTGTTGCCATGTTATATTTTTTTGNAACTATAACTATAATTAGAACTATAAGAAGAATAGAACTATAACTATAATTAGAACTATAAGAAGAATAGAACTATAACTATAATTAGAACTATAAGAAGAATAGAACTATAACTATAATTAGAACTATAAGAAGAATAGAACTATAACTATAATTAGAACTATAAGAAGAATAGAACTATAACTATAATTAGAACTATAAGAAGAATAGAACTATAACTATAATTAGAACTATAAGAAGAATAGAACTATAACTATAATTAGAACTATAAGAAGAATAGAACTATAACTATAATTAGAACTATAAGAAGAATAGAACTATAACTATAATTAGAACTATAAGAAGAATAGAACTATAACTATAATTAGAACTATAAGAAGAATAGAACTATAACTATAATTAGAACTATAAGAAGAATAGAACTATAACTATAATTAGAACTATAAGAAGAATAGAACTATAACTATAATTAGAACTATAAGAAGAATAGAACTATAACTATAATTAGAACTATAAGAAGAATAGAACTATAACTATAATTAGAACTATAAGAAGAATAGAACTATAACTATAATTAGAACTATAAGAAGAATAGAACTATAACTATAATTAGAACTATAAGAAGAATAGAACTATAACTATAATTAGAACTATAAGAAGAATAGAACTATAACTATAATTAGAACTATAAGAAGAATAGAACTATAACTATAATTAGAACTATAAGAAGAATAGAACTATAACTATAATTAGAACTATAAGAAGAATAGAACTATAACTATAATTAGAACTATAAGAAGAATAGAACTATAACTATAATTAGAACTATAAGAAGAATAGAACTATAACTATAATTAGAACTATAAGAAGAATAGAACTATAACTATAATTAGAACTATAAGAAGAATAGAACTATAACTATAATTAGAACTATAAGAAGAATAGAACTATAACTATAATTAGAACTATAAGAAGAATAGAACTATAACTATAATTAGAACTATAAGAAGAATAGAACTATAACTATAATTAGAACTATAAGAAGAATAGAACTATAACTATAATTAGAACTATAAGAAGAATAGAACTATAACTATAATTAGAACTATAAGAAGAATAGAACTATAACTATAATTAGAACTATAAGAAGAATAGAACTATAACTATAATTAGAACTATAAGAAGAATAGAACTATAACTATAATTAGAACTATAAGAAGAATAGAACTATAACTATAATTAGAACTATAAGAAGAATAGAACTATAACTATAATTAGAACTATAAGAAGAATAGAACTATAACTATAATTAGAACTATAAGAAGAATAGAACTATAACTATAATTAGAACTATAAGAAGAATAGAACTATAACTATAATTAGAACTATAAGAAGAATAGAACTATAACTATAATTAGAACTATAAGAAGAATAGAACTATAACTATAATTAGAACTATAAGAAGAATAGAACTATAACTATAATTAGAACTATAAGAAGAATAGAACTATAACTATAATTAGAACTATAAGAAGAATAGAACTATAACTATAATTAGAACTATAAGAAGAATAGAACTATAACTATAATTAGAACTATAAGAAGAATAGAACTATAACTATAATTAGAACTATAAGAAGAATAGAACTATAACTATAATTAGAACTATAAGAAGAATAGAACTATAACTATAATTAGAACTATAAGAAGAATAGAACTATAACTATAATTAGAACTATAAGAAGAATAGAACTATAACTATAATTAGAACTATAAGAAGAATAGAACTATAACTATAATTAGAACTATAAGAAGAATAGAACTATAACTATAATTAGAACTATAAGAAGAATAGAACTATAACTATAATTAGAACTATAAGAAGAATAGAACTATAACTATAATTAGAACTATAAGAAGAATAGAACTATAACTATAATTAGAACTATAAGAAGAATAGAACTATAACTATAATTAGAACTATAAGAAGAATAGAACTATAACTATAATTAGAACTATAAGAAGAATAGAACTATAACTATAATTAGAACTATAAGAAGAATAGAACTATAACTATAATTAGAACTATAAGAAGAATAGAACTATAACTATAATTAGAACTATAAGAAGAATAGAACTATAACTATAATTAGAACTATAAGAAGAATAGAACTATAACTATAATTAGAACTATAAGAAGAATAGAACTATAACTATAATTAGAACTATAAGAAGAATAGAACTATAACTATAATTAGAACTATAAGAAGAATAGAACTATAACTATAATTAGAACTATAAGAAGAATAGAACTATAACTATAATTAGAACTATAAGAAGAATAGAACTATAACTATAATTAGAACTATAAGAAGAATAGAACTATAACTATAATTAGAACTATAAGAAGAATAGAACTATAACTATAATTAGAACTATAAGAAGAATAGAACTATAACTATAATTAGAACTATAAGAAGAATAGAACTATAACTATAATTAGAACTATAAGAAGAATAGAACTATAACTATAATTAGAACTATAAGAAGAATAGAACTATAACTATAATTAGAACTATAAGAAGAATAGAACTATAACTATAATTAGAACTATAAGAAGAATAGAACTATAACTATAATTAGAACTATAAGAAGAATAGAACTATAACTATAATTAGAACTATAAGAAGAATAGAACTATAACTATAATTAGAACTATAAGAAGAATAGAACTATAACTATAATTAGAACTATAAGAAGAATAGAACTATAACTATAATTAGAACTATAAGAAGAATAGAACTATAACTATAATTAGAACTATAAGAAGAATAGAACTATAACTATAATTAGAACTATAAGAAGAATAGAACTATAACTATAATTAGAACTATAAGAAGAATAGAACTATAACTATAATTAGAACTATAAGAAGAATAGAACTATAACTATAATTAGAACTATAAGAAGAATAGAACTATAACTATAATTAGAACTATAAGAAGAATAGAACTATAACTATAATTAGAACTATAAGAAGAATAGAACTATAACTATAATTAGAACTATAAGAAGAATAGAACTATAACTATAATTAGAACTATAAGAAGAATAGAACTATAACTATAATTAGAACTATAAGAAGAATAGAACTATAACTATAATTAGAACTATAAGAAGAATAGAACTATAACTATAATTAGAACTATAAGAAGAATAGAACTATAACTATAATTAGAACTATAAGAAGAATAGAACTATAACTATAATTAGAACTATAAGAAGAATAGAACTATAACTATAATTAGAACTATAAGAAGAATAGAACTATAACTATAATTAGAACTATAAGAAGAATAGAACTATAGCTATCATTAGAACTATAAGAAGAATAGAACTATAACTATCATTAGAACTATAACTATAATTAGAACTATAAGAAGAATAGAACTATAACCATAATTAGAACTATAAGAAGAATAGAACTATAACTACAATTAGAACTATAAGAAAGAAGAAGAAAGCACTCCACCTTCTCTATGACCAGTTTAATGCAATATATCAATCTTCAGAGTCTACCGCGGACAAAAGACTTCTCTGCAGCGGACAGTTGGCTTTCTGTTTTACCGGGCCTTAACTCTCAATTAATATAATTTTCAGAAACTTAATACTATATAATATAATTCTTGATTAAACTTAGAGAAACTTAATATAATTCTGAGAAACCCTAACCGGATGCGTCCAACCATTCTCGGATGAACGGTTTAGGCGCAGTCATAAGAGACAGAAAAACTTTCATTTTTATTTATATATATTTGATAAAACTAACTCAGTCGAGGGTTTATTTCTGTTCTAGGGCTGAATTTGAAGTCTATAGACTCGTACGAGAGGAAAATTGAATATAATATGTACAAGGAATTCTTTGATAGTAGAGTACGAGGAACAGTCACTCAACTCCTTATGTAAAGGAAAAAAAAAATACAAGACCTCAAGTTTTCTTCAGAGGTAGGTTAAATCTCAAATACGGTATAACCTTAGAACTACTTCTTTTTTTTTAACTCTATCCCTATCTCAACTTCCTCTCTTGCCCTTTTATTCTATTCTATTTTTCAAGTCGAGGAGAAGGAAACGTCCAATGCTAGAAATTTCAGGTTGTATAACATTGGTTTTTTTTGGTTGTCACGCTATTCCGTGTACGTGGGCAATTGAAGTAGATTGTCATCGGTTGGTCGATTCACTGCAAGGATGATCCTTTCTCGTACAGAGTAAAAGAAAGAAACATATAACGAATGGTCATTAAAAGCTGGATTCGTCTATTGATAAATGTCACGAACAGTTGGCCCACGTTCACGTTTATAAAATTATAAATCAGGAAGTTTCTGGTTGGATTTTTAAATTTCTAAAGGATAATAAAATAGAAGGGGGAAAATAGTTTTCAATTGTTACAACTAAAAAAGGAAATTAATTGCAGTTTGAATTATTGCAGAATTAATTATTGCAATTTGAAAAATAATTTAATTAAAATTCAAACAAACTTCATCATTGCACTTTAGAAGCATAGTTAAAAATTTGAATAGAAAATTCTTCTACGGTGCACTAAATAACGGAAAAAGTATATTTTGAATTAATAGGTAAAATTTCATTATTGGAATTTGTTTAGTGAATAAAATGCCAATTAGGATTTAATACGTCTATTAGGGCCCCCATACACGATAAAAAATTTTGCGCAAAATGTTTGCGCAAACCTGATGTCGGGGAAATTTAGTTAAACATCATGATTAAAGGCCCCCATACACGATTTAACATTTTGACCATGTATGGGGGCCTTATGACCTAAATTTGCCCGAAATCGTTGTTTGAATAGATGAAAAAAAATTAACAAACCAGTCTCGGCTGCCCTACGGCTAGCCTATAGCTGTCTAGCCGACAGGTACATGTATTGCAGCTAACTGTACAAAAGCTAGAATTTTTGTATGACCTTGAATCACAATAACAGTTCTTAAAACAGATTTCTTAGTGAGCACCCAAGACCTAAGGACCTCTTAGGCCTTGGGCGATAAGAGGAACCTCCATGCAGAATCCCAGCTCTTGATAGAAGGAGCTGTCATGGATATAAATGGCCACCATTCTGTAGTAGTGCTGTACTACCCTCTACAGATATTTTTGTTCCATAGCATACCTCCTTCCATAGTCTAATGGGTATCTTTTATTCAAATAAAAACATTTAATCTTTTATTAATTTAATTTTTGGTGATATTTTAACCCCCTCCTTGGGTCATTATCAAGCTTTTCATAAATTCCTGAATGATTCAAAATTTCTTATCATATTTCTCTTTTTACTAGTTTAGTTATAAAAAGTTTTCTTAAAATGTGTAATACCCATAATTGCCATTACATTCTAAAACAGTTACTAAGCAAATTAATTAAGAAAACTTAAGAAATAATTATTTTCTCAAGAGGAAAGGTGTCTTATTGATGAGATAGCGGTATTTTATGAATGCACAAAGTTGATAATTGGTTCTCTATGTTTATGCATTAGACTATTAGACAATCCCTCAATTAAGGCTTTCTCAAAATAGACTTAAAAAAAATAGATTTATTTCGCAACCATTTCTAGGCGTCTTCAGTGCGTTGAGACGAGCACAAGTGTCAAAATGAAAAACTCAGATTCAGCCTCAATACACTTTTATTCATTTCACACTTACACTCTTCTCACCTGCACTTAAGATGACTGCTAGTGGTTGAAAGTAGGCTTTGTACCATGAAGTTCATTTTAATGGAGAGACATTTTTTATTTCATTTTTAGGGACTTAACTACTCATGCTGTGATTAGCTAATCACTGTGTTATGAGCGTAATATAATAAATTTAGAAAGAAGTCTTTCCAGTAAAAGCAACTTTATTGAGCAAAGCTTTTAACTTTAACTATTTTTAGGCGTCATTACAGCAGTCAGACGCTTAATATTATCTTAGAATATATTGTTTCCACTACTAAAAAAAGCTTTGATGACATACTTCTTCCCTGGTATGTTGAAGGGTAGAATTCATCGGCAAAGAGAGGTTGTTGGTACAGAAGGGTGGTACACCAGGGCCTAAGCCTGGGAGGAAGCTGCTCCAAGCAGTCAGCTATCGTGGGAACTCCACCGATAGCCTTACTGCTTCCAAGACAGGCTGCTAGGCAGATGAAGGTCAAAACGCCGGAGCAAACCTTGCTGGAACTAAGCCTGCAACACATAAAACATATTCTTTAATATTAAATGCATTAATGCATATATGTATATAAAGTTGGACCTCCATACAACGAACTCGATGGTTCCAGAAAAAAAACTTGTATAGAAATTTCGTTATATAGAATTTCTTTTACTATAGAATGACATAGTATGGAGAATCCATGGGACATAAAAAAAAAATCGTTACATAGAGATTTTCGCTGTACAGAAGTTCGTTATAAGGAGGTCCGACTTTAATTATAATAAAATATTTGCACGATAAAAAGAACTTTTTTTATATTGTTCTACGTTTTTAAATTTTCTGTCGTAAATTTTAACCTGTCAAAATGAAGATTGTAAATATGGGACATGTCAAAACAATAAAAATAACTTGCCGATTTTTTCCGAAGTAACATTTCATACAGCAAAATTTAAATTTTGCTGTAT
>KZ651411.1:392010-407551 GCA_001010745.2 Gerris buenoi
GTACTTATTATCATAAAATTAATATATATATATATACATATTCTAAAAAAAATTGTTAATATATTATATACCTGAATATAAAAATATATATGAGCACAAAGACGAAGAGAATAAGAAGATTAAACTTTGGAGTATGAAAATGAAATTAAACTTTTCTAGAAGTAATAATTTTTTGAGTGATTGAATATATATTTAGCTCTTGAAATTTTTCATCATTATTAGAGAAAGAGATAAAATATTTTAAGACAATGATTTTTTCAAAGAGCAGTTTTAAATAGGTTTAAAATTAAAGATAAAGGTTTTATCTAAAATGAAATGCGTAATTAGTATATAGACTTAAAACAACTTTTATAACTAGTTTTAAAAAGTATTTTATAAACTTGACTAATATATATACTTGTTTAAAATACATCTTTAGTATATTAAGTAGAATCAACGTGTTTAAAATTGTAATTATTTTTCTTTTTAGTGTTAATCGTGAAACGAACGTCTTGGAAAACGCTGTTGACTTTTCAGATTTTTTTCAACTATTTTTTTTTATTTTATTTTTTATTTTTTTATTTTTTTTTAGCATAGGAGCACAATTGCCACTTTACGAGTTTGCTCCAGAGAATCTTCTACATTAGTTTTTTGTAAGAATGCTGTTTTAATAATCCTTCTTGAATAACTGTTATTTCTCTTATTTCTCAAGTTGACCACGAAGTCTTTACATAACTTTAAGGATTAAATAATATATATATGTATAACCAGTAAGTTAAGATTAACCAGTTCGAATTAAGTGAAGAGTGTTTAACCAACATACGAAAGAGAGACATTGATGGTTCTTCACACAGGCGCTAATAAGAATCTCGGGACAGTGCAATCTCTAATAGTTATTTGTGCAACTAGTGCGGAAAGTGGCACTTTGCTGCACTTGAGAGAAATATTTAAGGAAAGGTTTCTCGAGTGTAGCAAAGTCACTTTAAGCTCGAGTTGCACATTAAATTTTTTATATAATTAGTTTTAATCTGTAAATTAAATATAAAATAATAAGAGTTTTCATCACCATGTAAAAGGTTTTACAATATCAACTAAAACAGCTGTTCTATTTGTAGACAGTGTTGCCTTTTTTGCCTGATTCAGCAAACCTGACCTAGCACTGTTATTATTTTTCATCTTAATACTTACTCATCACATTTGATTCTTTTTTTATATCTTTACATTTTTATATTTTAATATTAATATAATTGATATATAGTGTTTATCTCATGTAGTTTGTTAAAAAATAATCATTAGTTGTCATTGTTATTATTATTATAATTTGGATTATTTAATCTTTGTTTAGATTTAAGGTCTTTATGTTCGTAAGTTGGAACACTGGAGTGCGGTAAAGTAAAACGAGTACGATAAAGTAAAATGAGTGTGGTAAAGTAGTAAGTGCAGGAATCTGCTGTTTTTGTACTATTTTGAGTGCGATAACAACCACTTTTTATCGGTCAACTGTAGGAAAAATATTTTAAAATGAGTTCTATTTAACCCCACTTGTCGTTTCCTGGGAAATATCAGTAGTTTCAAACGTAATTATTAAACAAATTGTTCTTTGCTGAAACGCTGAAGTCAAAACCGAAATACATATNTACGTTGAAACACTAGAGTGCGGTAAAGTAAAATGAGTGCGGTAAAGTAAAACGAGTGCGGTAAAGTAGTAAGTGCTGGAATCTGCTGTTTTGCGTACTATTTTGAGTGTAGGAAAAATATATTATTGTATGTGAGAGATTACCTCGGTTTTCCATAACATCTACCTAAAAGCAGAAATGCAACAGTGGTCCTAAAAGAGTTAAGATTTGAAGACAAGATGGGTTAAATAAAACAAAAATAGATGTGCTTTTAGATCTTTGATTTATAAAAATGCACATAAAGCAGTTTTCAGCTGCTACGTAGAATTAAAAATTATTAGTGTTCTTTGTGTGCTTGAATGCGTTTATAGGAGGTAAAAGAATTTCTCTATTTATTAAAAATTACTATTTTCTTTAATCTTATATATGAAAGATAATGTATAATTTGAAATTGTCATAATTAATTATTAAATTACTTCCAAAGCACTATGGTGAAGTTTAACACTGACATAAACTCTTATTTTCATATCAAAAGCTAAAAAGCCATTGCATGTACTGAGTATTTTCACACATTATTTTAATGTAAAAGGCTTCTCTGAAAATAGAATAGTTGACCAATTACCCTTCCAAGTTTTATAAAAAAACGTTTAAATAACAATTATAATCACATATGAGAATAATAATTTCGTTAAAAAACTTTTACATTCTGTTAGTACATTTTCCATTCTAACGTAGGATGAAAGAGGTAAAAAGCTTTTCTAAACAACGTTTAATAACTTTCCTCTATCTCTCAAGGTTATTGCGTAAAACCGTATCAACTAAATGAATTTAAAACAAAGGGACGAAAGTTATCTAGCTAGGAACTTATAGTTGAAAACTTTCTAAGTTGAAACCACTCTGCCTTGAAGAAGTTCAGAAATCCATTAGAAAATACACATCATGCGTGCGTTGTGGTTAAATAAAAGAAAGTTTTTACGCTAAAATATTTCCTCATTTCCTTTATTGGTTAAGTCTGCACAATGGTAAAATTGCAGAATATTTAAAGGCATTTTCATTTTATACATTCCTAAAAACCGAATCCGGTTGTATGTATGAATGTCAGGAAATGAAGTAGTCCGACTTATAGGTGCAAGACTGTCTAAACGAAATAAATTTTTTTTTCGCAGAGGTATGCGCCAATATATTGCGCATGTTGTCAGCTTGGTTGCGCCGAAAAATATTACGTGGAACTAAAGTTATTAAAAATTTTATAAAAAAAAATGCTTAATGTCGCTTATTGATTTTAACATCAAAACAAAAAGTACGCATAACTCATAACTGTTTTTAAGCTAGAAGTTTGAAATTTGGTATAAAATCAGTCCTTTCAATAAGTTGTATCGCCCCGTAAGTTATAAATGTGTGATGCCATTGACCCCCTTTTGCTACAGAGCTGAAATTATCACCAAATAAACTTCTTTATAATAAAAATATTTTCAGCTAAATTTAGTTTTAGTATCTGCTGCCATTTTAAAAATATCACTTTAAATAATAAGTGGCTAGGGAACCTAGCCACTTATTCCTAGCATGAGCCCCGCAAGGGGTGAAGCCTAGTAACAATATTAATATGAAGAAAGTCTACACGGTGTCAAAAGTGGTAAACTAATTAAATAAAAGAATGTAAAAGTATCATCGACAAGTAGTTAAATTGAAAATTTTATTCACTTGTTAAAGTTATATTTCTGGTTAAAACGCCACAACAGGATTAAAAATATAAAACAAAAAGTTGTTTTCTTTGTCTTGAACTGCCTCAATATAAGGATGCAGATACAATCTTTAAGTTTGATGTTACAGAATGAATTAGTCACAGAACGGTTTTCCTGTAATTCACTCTTACATAATAGAACTAAATGTACAAGTATCATAGACAAGTAGTAGTTATCGAAAATGTTATTCACTAGTTAAAGTTATATTTCTGGTTAAAACGCCACAACATTGGTATTAAGGTACTGCATGGAATAAAAATATAAAACTTAATTTTTTCTTTGTCTTGAATTGTCTCAATCTAAGGAAGAAGATGCAATCTTGAAATTTGATGTTACAGAAATAATTAGTCACAGAACGGTTTTTCTGTAATTTACTATTACATAATAGAACTATAAAGCGTAAACTAGGGTTTGGGAATAAATAGTATTAGTAGGTACGCGTAGATAAACCTCGCAATATTTTGGCATGCTTGTACTGCTTCAATATTATCCAGCAACATTCATAAAACAATTCATCTTTTTGTTTGGCATTGGATCATATTTTGATAGGAGATAACAATAATAACGGAGTATCTCGAATAAATAAATGATAACAGAAAAAGGTCATATGAGGGGTATCTTTAACAAGCACATTCTCTTAGAATGAGAGGCAGAGACATTTTTTCTTGCTATTTCTTTTTTTTTTTTAAAGAAATCAAATATTTACTCAGTTAAAAATATACTTATTCTTCTGATCAATAATGTATTTAGGCAAAAATAATTTACATCAATCTAGGTTCCGGATCTTAAAAATGAATTTTGAGACCATTTTATCTCTCCTTCATCATCTACACTCATAACGCGTTTTGTGCTGAAATTAGAGTAAGAAATATGCTTTTTATTTTATCTAACTTCCAGAAATAAAGAAATATTTTTTCAGTGTGAAGTGTGGATCCTAAAGGGTAATATGAAAAAAACTCTCAATTATGTGGCAACGTTTCGGCCCGACAAGCCAATTATATTACTGGTACTTTATGAAACTAGTTAAATGAACTTCGCAATAGTAAGTGTTAGATATAGGAGCGTCTATGGAGTTCATCTTAAAGGAATAAAAAAAATTGTATCTCCACGTAAATTCAAACTGGTTAAACTGGTGTTATTCCTTCGCATAGTAATGTATTATCATGGCGTTTTTTCTAAATAAAGTTTTATTTTTAGGCTTGAAAATGGCTTGTCGGACCAAAACTTTGCCACACAATTCACTTCACACTGATTGAAATATTTTTTTATTTATAAAAATCATTTTCCTGTCGAGAAATGATCAGCAAAAAAGTTCCTCCTATAAAAAGAATCATTTCCATTTTAGAGAATGGACCTAAAGTTTCTTAATTTTCCCGTTGACTTGAGTCGAATTCAGGGGGTTTACCTCAAGTTTTGCTTTTCTAATGCTAAAGGACCAGGTTAAGCATTAGACTAAACAAAAAAATCTACGGGAAGTTTAATTAAAAACAACTTTGATGTTAAGGGTTCAACTAATTTTGGCCGTGTAAGGTTTTGCAAAGAGCAGTTTAGTTAAACTTATTTTAGTTATTTACCACTTACATCATATTATTTACTTATTTACCAGGTTACATCATATTATTTAGCATGGCAGATCATTTAGCTGTTGCAGAAGATATTGTTTTGTTAATAATATTTGGCCTGCCAAGACCTACAGAGGCTAAAAATATCGCCTATTCAAAAAATTAATAAAAATGTAACTATCGCTTCATAGTAGAGAACATTAAATCTGAAATATACTCGTGAAGAATTTTATATTTGAATAAGTGTGGTTGAGCTTAATTGAGTATTGAGCTTGAAGATTGTAAACATACGCTTCCCATTCGTCCGCGGTCAGGTACACCAGATAAATAAAATTAGGTCAGTAATAATAAAATTTAGCCACGATATCATCATTAATGACATCTCACCGGTTGAATAAAGTTTGAAATAATTAATAAGGTGATAATTATATTAGGTGAGCATGACCCAATGACCCATTACGGCTGCGTAACCAATTCAGAAAATATTTTTATCTACAACTTGCATTGTAAGTGGACTTTACATTGCTAATAACAGGGAGTGAAGTGTTACTTCCCTCCCTTGGGAGTAAAAAAACAATCATACCAACTAAAAATGTATTTTTTTTAGGAAAATTTTAAGTGTTATGTTGGTAGTAATGTTTTTTTTAGCTCTTTGTTTACTAATTTTTCGGGAAGGTCACTTTAGGTTATCATACAGTCTTTAAATTAAAAAAAACAAACTTAACGTAACATTAATGGCATACCAATTAAATATCATCGAAATCGAAATTCTTGGTGGACAAGCCGAAGACAGTTTTAGGCCAATGATGCCCCTCGCCGATTAAAATGCATTTTGATTTAGAAAAATTGACTTGTTCAGTGTTATCACGATGCTTCCAAGATTAGCAAAAAAAGGTCAAAATCGTAAGTATGGAAGGTTCGTTGTCAAAATCTCAGTTTTCCGGTAAAATATGTGTCACGAAGAGGTTGAAGTTCGACGTTTCACTTCGACAACTGTAACCCGGGAAATCCAAGTACAATCTATTCATCTCTCCAGTCGTCAGTATATCTTGTGTTTGCTTCGAGTCAACATCATCATGCACCACACCCTGAAGATGCTTCCAGATGTTTCCTTGCTAGTGGAAGCGAAACGTCAGACTTAAACCTCTCAGTGACGTGGATTTCACCGGAAAACCCAGTTTTTGATAAGGAACCAACCTGTGGCAGCCTGCGCACTAAGCTTATGAAAGATTCGTTATGAGCTATTCATTTGGCCAACTATTTCATCCCCTAAAATGAAACAATTTATTTGACTAATGGCTTAAGTAATGTAATTATTTTTCTAACTTATAGTGTTTTCAAGATTATAATTTATTATTAGATTATTTTGTGAACAAGAAAACACGTCATTACAAACTTGGATACTTTTATATATAATTCAGAAAAGGATTACGTTTAAGTTGAACAACGGAGGTAGTTGTTCAAGAAGAACTCAAAGATTCAAGAAAATGAAGTCAGTGCCATTGTCATTTCTAACTTGAAAAGAATTACAACTTGACTCATGTTTCACCTGAGTCAAGTGGATCCATTTGAATCAATTTATCATGTTGATTTACGAGTTTCTCTTTGTATCAAATTACAAGCATTGAGAGATAAAAACCTATTTTAAAATGTAAAGAGATGAGGAGCGACAAGCACCTACGTGTGTTCCTCATTCTTTTTAAATCACATTGTCTCAAGTCCACTCTTCAGCAGAACATAAATAATGCGCAGCTCCATTCTTTTCAGCAGCTTCATTTATTTTTTTCTTAAAGCATTTGTCTTATTTTGAACTAGTTTAAGCTCTATTTTATACTGACTTCAAATGCACTGAAGACTCTATTCTCTAAAATGGATTCTGAGTGTAGGAAAGTGTTCTTTATAGAACTGATTTAAAAGTTTAGGTTAAGAATGCAGAGGAAATTTTTTAAATATAAGGGTGTAAATATAAGTCATTTTAAAGAGTATAACCTGACTTCTGCAGTGTGTATTTACTTGTTAAATTTATAGCACTTTCAATTATGTTTATTTTTAATTAAGTATATTTGTTAAGTCTGGCCCACATATTGGCCACACGAAACGGCAAGCGTTGCTTAGCCAACATGTGGATGGTGATGTCAGGCCCGGCCAAGGTACTTATTAGGGGTGGTAGACAGAATGCTAGGGGCACCCAGGGGAGGTCTCAACATACCAGGGGGTCCGTGGTACACCCTGGAAAATTTTGATAATCCAGGTGTAAAACAGTATATTTTAAAAATTGAGGTTCTTTCTTTGCAGTATCATTTAATACCTTACCCGAACAACTTTAAAAACACTATTTTTATGAGAGATTCTAAATTTTCATTCGGATGGCAGTTCCATTCGGATGGCAGCTCGACCGTCTTACCAGGTTTTACCCGGCATCAAACGTAATCAGGAACGAGTAGTACACGGTTTTCGAGATGAGGTGGCGTTGCCCCAACTAAAGGAGACCAGATCGGTGGGCCAGGCCGGGCCTAGGTTAAGTTGGCGTTTGTGAAAGCGCAGCAGTAGGTTGGAACTGGCGGCATTGACCATCTGGCACATGGTCGCAAGAGCCATCTTTCCATCCACACATTGGACGCATGCAAATTGGGCAACGCAAGTTCCAAGGAACAAGTGTGTTGCTATGCATGTGCAAATATGAATATTACCCCTTGCCCTTGTAATTTGTGAATGAAACGCCAATGCCGGACGCTGGATCAAAAATTAGCCTGGCCAGGTGGGCAAATGTGTGCGGGCTTATTATTAGGAATTTAAAAGGAAATTAAATTATATACCGTAAAATTCACAATAAGATTTTAACTATAACACTGTAATCATTTCATTACCATCTGTAACTGCTAATAGTGGAATTATTGTAAGCAAGTTTGTTTAAATCACCTTTACTTTCACTTAAGGGGTTTCAAGTATGAAAACTAGCAGTGAAATGGCTCCAGCTGAATATCCCAAATCCTGTTATGATTATTACTTCACCCCTTAAATACAAATATGAGAAGATTGTTTGGTAGAGCACAAGCAATTACTGTAGTAATTCCTTCAATTGCAGCCGGGGCTATTAAAGATAATTATTTCTTTGTAATTATAATTTTGTAAAGGAACTTCATCAACATGGTGCTATTGTTATTTACTACAATCTTACTAATAAACATATTAAATGTATCTAAGATTTAATTACTGTACTTGCAACATTTTATTATTTAAAATTTACTTAATTGCTGTTGTTGTTTCGTTACTTATTAACGAAATCAGGTGACGAAGAGTCATTTAGAAGGACAATTCAAATATAATTAGCGCTATAAAGAAATTGATTAGTGATAGATATCTTATTGTTTGAACTTAAATCATTAATTAGTTTGTAAATTAATTATCTGTTTATACAGAATATCGAATAAAAAATAACTTTTCCTAAGGAAGTTAGTTAGGATATTTGATTTTTGGAATCAAATGAATAGTTTATACTATAGATTTACTAAAAACTTAGATACCACTTTTTTTTTACTATTGCTAATAATGAATGTATTGCATGCAAGTTTCACGGTCACTTGTTGCGAATTTAAGCTCTTAAGCGTACAAATATTTTCAGAACACGAGTGCATCGATTTTGTCCCATTTTTTGTTTTAATAATTAAATAGTTGTTTTGGGAAAATAAGGTAGGATAAACGGTTTGCATTCTGTTCCTTATTCCTCGCCAAATTATATTCAGGTTGAAAGAAGTATTTATTTAAATCAAATCTATGAGAAAAAGTATCTCCACGTAAAATTATGTTTTTATTAATTAAAAGAGCGTTCGGCCCCCATGCACCATAAGGCCATTATTAGTGCCGGGAAAAAGTGAAAACAAGAATAAAAAAATATTGTTTTAAAAAACCATTTTTAAAAACCAATCTTTAATTCATATTCTTTTCAGCAAACCCTTTCATTTGATACTCATGTCGTGGGCGTGCTTAAATATAACTAGTCCACCATCTAGGGCTTTCTGCCATATTGGATTTAGAATGACGTCACTTATCTAACTATGCATTCTCACCCAACGCGTATTCAAAATTTCAATTCAATCGGCTGAGGATAACTGCTTTAAAATTCAGTTGCAAGATGTGACCCGAACATAAATACAAACGTACTAACATAGCAAGTTAAATAAAAGCTTGTAATACTTTTATTAATGATCATTTTTAAAAAACAAGCTTTTTTTCGTACTCTTCTCAACAAACCCTTTCATTTGATACCCATATCATGGAAGTATCAAGACTCTTCTACTCTCTACTAGTCTCAATTCGTTGTTTACCTTTTTTCAGCTCTGATTGGCTTATAGAGGCTGAAAGCTGCTTTAATGAATAAATACATAATTTTACGAGGAGAGACTTTTCCTTCTACCTTTAATGATGGCCACTAACGCCCCGTATCCTATCTGTCTGGACAAGAATCCATTTGTACAATATTCAGTTTCATTAATTTCCTTGATCTGTATAATTAATGCAAATACTCAATATTTTATTTAAATGGAAACAGTAGATATTTTAGTAAAAGTAATCTATCTATATTATTGAAAAAGTTTTTTTAAACAAACGAGTTCAGAGTGAGAGTGACATACTTCACTGACTGTGGAGTGCGTTAGGCGATACCCCCCTGGAAGAGGTTTAAGTCCGGGGGGTAAAGAGGGATATAGAGAGTGTCATAGTACTAACTGTAGACAGAGTGAGGATGATATTATATTCTTTCGAGAAGAGTAAAGCCTGTAAGGCGGGACAGAGAGTAGGTATATTGAAATGTCAGCGAGAAAAGGAAAGGAGATAGTCGTTGCGTCCATCCTCACTACACCTCATCCACTATCCTACTTCCTTCACATATTCCATAACAACTATACTCATCCCTTCTCATTCCATGTCGGCCGCTTCCACGTCTTTTCGGGGGTTGGCGAGCGAAGCGAGTAGGGGGCGGAGCCCCCTAGTATTTTATTAAAAAGGCGTGAGAAGAATCGTGGCATTTTATGATTATAATCACTAAATAGTCAATATTACACTAAAACACGGAATATTTATGAAAGACAAATAGTGTTCAAAGAAATGTTTTAGAGATGCTATTTCATTTTTGGAAATTGAATTAATTCTTAATTGAGTCACGAGTCGCGTGAGTTGGTAAGGGCAGTTGTATAATCAGATCTGACCCCGCATTCCACATAGAGACGAAATTAAACGTGTTTTCGGATGAGTACATATTAATAATATTTATTAAAAAAACCAGGTTATATCGGATTACAAATATATGGTTAGATCTCCTTATAATTTAATATCAAATTTTTAAATTAGATTTTCAACCTATATAGAACAAAAAAGAAAGATTACTTACAATTTTTTATGTCTTAACAAGACGAACCTTCTAAAATCAATGTCCTTACAAAGATAGATATTAGGTTGTGAAAGGTGGCTTTGATAAATGTCTTGAGTAATAGGTGCATTAATTGATTATTACAAGTAATTAAAACTACAATTATCAATAACTACGGGAGACATACAGAGAAAAATAGACCCCCGCAACGGGACTCGAACCACGAGACCTCCTATTAATCCGTTACAGGTGCTCTTGCCATAGTTAGCCATGTCTCCCGTAGTTATTGATCAGTGGCGGATCTAGATCTTGCGGGGCCCTGGGCGAGACATTATGGCGGGGCCCCCTAGGTCCTAGGTTATGGTGGCTGACTGATAATAAACAAACAATAAAATAACTTCATAATAAACCACTTATAACTTGAACCTATTTTTAGGCTAATTCCCTTCACTTTGGGGGTTCATCTCAACCATAAGAACGGTTTTGCTCTCAAAATAATTCAAAACTTTATAAAATAATATACAATACTGCTCATAATATGTTTTTAATCTAACATATCACCTGAACATAAGCACCTTAAATTACATAGTTTTCAACTAATCATCAATTTTTTTTGCAAACGGGGTCGAAGAGAAACATTTCCTCCTTAAAAAAAATATATTGCAATAAGTAAGCTCAGTTATACTTAACTATTTATTCTTCATGATATCATAGGGATTGTGGTTAAATTATTATTGTAAGTAATAAGTTAAACTGTTTACTATTCATTATTTGTGGTTTTTCCAATTTAAAAAGCCCCCTCAGGCGTTTTAAATTTACTCCCAGGATTCATGGTAACAGCGAATAATTTTACACTTTTTAATTTCTTGTTCAATGGCACATTTAAGGGGGTTCGGGGGTCATCCCCCGGAAAATTTTGAAAATATTACCTCTCAAAACAGTGTTTTTATGCATCTCTGAGGTGAAATTTAATTGTAATACTTGGTCATAAAATAAAGTTTTCGACATGGGATTTTTGACTCCAGCATCATGCGCTATACTTCTAGCTGAGACCAATCTAGACTCAAATCCATGAAAACTGAAAACCTTATTCATCTAGCCACTTGACGAATGTTTATTAGTGTTTTACTGTGTGTGGGCAGTTTTGAGAATGCGAAGAATGTCACAGCAAATTACTCTCTGTTCAATGGAACTTGAATCAAATACAATTTAATCCTTTTGATTAGAGGGCAAGCTTTAAGTTCAATTGATGAAGAGGAACGTAATGTTAATACTCAACGTGAAATGCGATCAACATCTGATGTATTTCATGAAATATTTTTCTCTCTTTTATAAAAAGTTATGTAAAAGCATTACATAAATGGTTTTTTGTTTTACAGTATTTTTCGCTCGCATTTGTCAGAGATTCGTCTGCTCTATGTTCCCCAATTATAAGAGCTTACTGCCGGAACCGGTTGTTAACTCGTTTATTGTTACATGGCGCGGGGCCCCGCGGGTTATCTTAAACATAAATACCCAATTTATCAATATTTTATAACTAATTTATTTGCCTTTGTTATAGCGAGGGCCCCACGAAAAGATAGTTAGGTTATAGGCTCTAATTTGAATTTTATAATTCCAATATTTCATATTTTATATAGTAATATGGTAAGGGGCCCCGCGAACAAATTTTCAGTATAAACAATAAATTTACCTATAACGAATAAGTATTTTTTATTCTCCTATAGCGCGGGGCCCTGGGCGGTCGCCCCCCTCGCCCCCCCCTGGATCCACCCCTGTATTGATAATTGTAGTTTGAATTATTTAAAATTTAATCTTTCCGTAGTACGAAAACTACCAAAACCTTAAAAATTGATTATTACAAGGTTATAAAACCCCACTAATAATTAAGCTTATAATTTAAAATTACATTTTTTAATTTCTCATATATGTAGTATATATCTAGAGGAAGATTTGTTATAAAACAAAAATGCATTTTGAAAATAAAAATCCAAGTTTCCCAGAGTGTAAAAAGACTGTGTCTATTTGACTAGAGTGTTTTTAGGGTTTTGTAGATACTTCTCAAAACCCTTATGCCGAGGGTGATGTGTCTGTCTGTCCGTCGCTCTTTGGCTCATAGCGCCCGAACCATTTAAGCTAAAATGCTGAAATTTATAACACTAGCGTAACTTCCGGGCCCAAACACAGGACATATACACAAAAGTTAAAAATTTAATATGCGCATGCGCAATTCGAAAAAATGCGGTAAAGTCAAAAATTTAGATTTTTTTTAATTTTCGAGTGGGGTATCAAATGAAAGCTGCTGAATAGCAGATTACGAATATATGAATAAATTTTTAAATTTCGCTTTCCTTATTGGTCAAATAAATCAAAATACACCCAAAATTGCCCCCCCTCAACTACCATATAACGGCTGGATGTAAAATTTCAAAATAATTCATACTAATACCCTATTGTGGGGTGATGTAAATTCCGGGAGTGCATCGAAAAATTTTAAAAATTGCCAATTTTAGGCGCGAAAATTTAAAATTTGCCCAAAATTTTATTTTTTTAAAATTTTGAGTTGGGTATCAAATGAAAGCTGCTGAAGAGTAGGACACAAATATATATTTGCTTTTTTATATTTTGCGTTCCTTATTGGTTTAGTACTGATAAAAAACATTGTGACCCCCCGGGGGATCGAACCCGGGACTTTTAGATTGAAGACAAGAAATCATTATTTACATAATGGGTATGCTTACTCATCTACAAAACCCTAAAAAGTACTTGGACTAAGTACTTCCCTGTGATTTTTTTTAAATTTCTGTCTCTATTTTTGTTGTTTGTTGACACACGTGGAGCCTATATACCGTCCTGCTGTTATGATGAAATTACGTGAATTCGAGAGATGAACTTTATATCCAAATTCAAGGCCGTTATTTTATAAAAACTCTCATAACTATTTCTCAAAAACGGGTTCAAAGATGTTGATTAGATTAGTAAATACACTAAATTTAAATACGACTTTAAATATTTAAGGCGTTTTCCCAGAAATCATATAGTATCCGAGATGTTGACAAAAATAATTCTTATTTAGCATAAATACGAAATCGTAGAAAATTAATTACCTGTTAAACATTTTATAAATATGTTTAAAAATGAATCAAATTATTTAATATTTTTAGATTACGCTTTTCCTATTGTGCAAGAATTGCATTCCCATTATTAAAATAATTATTTATGTGAATTGTTTCTATTACTTTTTCTTTTATAGGTATTTGTATGACATGTATTTTGGAAAAAATAGTTATTCATGCATCTAGGGAGTAAAGTAAGTCATTATTTCCTGGTTAGTTGGTTCTTGAGGCGAATTCGAAGGAACTATGATCCCTAAATCCCGAGGCGAAGCCGAGGGAATTGGACTGTTTCATTCCTGAGGCGCAGCCAAGGGAATAACGGTTATTAGCTTCCGAGGCGCAGCCGAGGGAGATAATTATTGCCAGGGGGATATAATGGCTCTTTACTGCCGAGATACATACAATATTTTATCTCCAGTAGGCAGAAAATACACATTATCATCCATTGCACATTTATTAGCAGATGTAAGAGATTCAATATTAAAAACAAATAAGAATTGAATTAAACTCAAATAGAATGTTATTTAGATGCAGGTTATAAACAATTATAAACATGGTCGTAAAAGCAGTGTCCCCAATCTGATTTCAACCACGTCATTACATTAGCCATTCATTCTCTACTACTTATAAAATAAATAAGTTGACAATCCTTCTTTTTCTCCCTGGTTTTACTTTTTCTCCCTGGTTTTACTTTTTCTCCCTGGTTTTACTTTTTCTCCCTGGTTTTACTTTTTCTCCCTGGTTTTACTTTTTCTCCCTGGTTTTACTTTTTCTCCCTGGTTTTACTTTTTCTCCCTGGTTTTACTTTTTCTCCCTGGTTTTACTTTTTCTCCCTGGTTTTACTTTTTCTCCCTGGTTTTACTTTTTCTCCCTGGTTTTACTTTTTCTCCCTGGTTTTACTTTTTCTCCCTGGTTTTACTTTTTCTCCCTGGTTTTACTTTTTCTCCCTGGTTTTACTTTTTCTCCCTGGTTTTANATTATTCAATACAAAAAGTTTTGAAGTGTCATCATCAATTTTACTTTTATACTATGACGTATTATGCATAACAGTATTTTGAATTCTACTTATATTAAATCAAATTGTTAAGAGTTTTATTACATTAATTTCGAGAGAAGGAACTTTAAAATTATACAACACTCACAGGTTCGTCTGTATTGACATTTGAACGTATGTTTACATCATTTGAGTTAGGAAAGTAAAGCTTGAGTTTCCTCGCATATCAATGTATTGTTTAACTAGCGTACTGTGAAATTTAAACATAAGATTACCCCCTCCTGGCCGCAAGCAGCGAAACTAGTTAATATTCATGTTTGGTAGGTTCAAACTGTTACAACTGAATATTGAGAACAATAAGAAAATTTCAAATAATTCCACATAGCTTCCTATACACATAGAATTATAAACAACGTATTTTTAATTATTGATCCTTTTTCAGGTAATACCTTACTTATTGCTTCCAAGCTTATCGAAGGTAACGGAAGCTATGTGATCTTTTTAAACAAAAATATTTTATGTCTCAAATTTCAAAAATTCCAAGACAGAAATCCAGAACACATTTTTGCGATGACTAAATATATTCCTATACAACGAGAAGATTCGGATTACAACCACTTGGACAAGGATCTTGTAAGGGAGCGTATGACTATATAAGTTGTGAACAATGCAAATGAAGTAGGCGATCATTTATGACAACGAGAAAAAAAGTTAGTGGTAATGATGGAATAGAAAGTTTACGTGAAATACTGTAGAATTAAGTGGTATAGAAAGATATGTGAATTATTAACTAGTTAGTACGATACTGTGATAGATAGGGAAGTGATATTGTAAGAGCTTGGCCTCACAATATGAGGCTAGAAATTATATTAACTCCTTCTACCCTACTCTACTGGCACTGCTGCCAGAACAGAATAACATAAAAATACTCTTCACCTGCTTCTTAAACTAACTAGACAAAACCTTAGGAGGTAAATAATTGATTGCATGTATATAAAGCGGAATAAATGAAGCAGTTAATTGAAATTATTTCTAACATTTTTTTAAATGTATGAATACCAATTATATTTAATATGTATTTGTTGTTATTTGCTGGGGTTGAAAATTGTATATTTTTGTTATATACTGGTGTAGTTGAATATGTTTCCTGATATATACTGCAATTTT
>KZ651411.1:429730-441986 GCA_001010745.2 Gerris buenoi
AAAAAAAAAAAAAAAAAAAAAAAAAAAAAAAAAAAAAAAAAAAAAAAAAAAAAAAAAAAATTGACTGCTAATTATTGTGGCACATAGCTTCCTCACATCCTATCATGTACTTTATTAACATTAACATTATTGTTATATTACTTTATTGTTATATTGTTTATTTTGTAAAAACTATTAATAGTTTTAGTGATCTTTAACACTTTTACTAAAAAATTGTATTTAAAAAAATGTTTGTCTCATTAAATAGACGAAGTTTGATTCTCTACCCGACCTAAAATTCCAATTTTAAATTTGAAGTTCACGTTTACGCGAGCGTTGCGCGTGAACTCTTGAACAGATTGTCCAACGAACTCGACCTGTGCATTGGTAAAATGAACATGTCTACCAAATTTCATCAAAATCGTTCGACATTTACTCAAGTTATAGTCACACATTTCTTAATTCTCGGACAAACAAACCGACAGACAGACACGAGACCAAAAATGTTCCCTGATGTCTGAAACGGATTTCTTGGAATTTTTTAAATCGGAGACATAAAAGTATTTCGTTCTCAAAAGTGAACACAATGCTTCCGTTAGCACCTTTGATAAGCACGGAAGTAAAAACGGTAAATCAGATGTAAAGGATGTAAGCTTGATAGAATTGAATCAATCTAAAAAGTTTAGGGCATCTTGTTTATATAGTGTTATCAACATATTGCTATACAAGCCGTTAAGCCTGTGGCAACGGGGTTAATTTTATATTTCGAAGAAAATCAATTAGATATCTATTTAGATAAGTTATTTTATATCTATTTGAAGACCAACAAATCAAAATAAATATTTATTTTTATTGGAAGAGGTACACTGTCGGGACACTACTCGATTATATAAATGATATTTATAATATTGTCAAGTATAGGAACATTGTATAATCTATTTTCTTTGAATAATATTTGTCAATCTTGTATTATACATGTTGCTATTTTTATTATAGCTTCCGAACTTACCGAAAATAACGGAAGCATTGGTTAACTTTTGAGAACGAAAAAAATTTTATGACTCCAAATTTAAAAATTCCAAGACAGATATCCGTTTCAGGCATCAGGGAACATTTCAGTCCCGTTTCTGTCTGTCTGTCGGTCGGTCTGTGTGTCCGAGAACCCCAGTCTGAAACGTGTGACGATAACTTGAGTAATAGTTGACCGAGTTTGATGAAATTTGGTAGGCATGTTCATTTTACCAATGGTCAGGACGAGTTCGTTGGACAACGTTATCCGCCCAAGCATTCACGCGCAACGCTCGCGTAAACGTGAAATTTAAATTTTAAATTGGCATTTTAGGTCGGGGAAAAATTCTAACTTTCTATTCAATGGGACATTTTTTTCAAATACATTTTTTTATTAAAACCAACAGAGCACTGCTATGAAGTGTTAATGATAAAGAGAACGCGAAGAGGGAGATAGGAGGTGGCTTGGTTCCCTCACCTCTCAATTTGATCTACCTCTTCAATAGCATAGCGAGCTAGGGACCTCGAGACCAGGCAACCAGGTTTGATTCGAGGGGGAATTAAATAAATCAGACGATAATGGATTTTTAACGTTAAAAATGAGGGGGAGGTCCGTGGTTCGAATCCCGGCGCAGAGGTCTATTTTTCTCTGACTGTCTTCCTTTGTAAATAGTAATTATAATTTGATTTAAAATCTTTAAAGTAGGGATGGGAGGAACGGAACGTAACTTTAAAAATAACTAGTTCCTGCGTTGGAACGGTTCCAATCGTTCCAAGATTTCATGGAACTACGTTATTTTTGGAACGACTTTGAAATTTTTATTTTACACGAAATGTCTATTTTTATTTATTTAACAATATTTTTGTCTTAATTCAATTCAAATTAAAAATTATATTTTTGTAAAAAAATATATATTTAAGTGATTATGGAAAAAAATAATACGAAACGTAACTGATTAAAGAGGCAACTGTAACGAGAGCGAGCAAAAGCAAGCATCAATGAAACTAAATAACCAACTTGAAGGGAACTTAAAAAACTCGTTTTGCGTGGAACGAAAACTAACTTGGAGGAACGAGTTTTCGTTTCTCCAAGTGCCAGGCAAAACTAAAACGGAACGTAACTATCAAAGAGGAAACGGGAACGAGAAATCATAAAGAAACTGTAACTGTAACTGGCACGGAGGGAACGTAAAAGATTCGTTTCGCGTGGAACGAAAACGAGTTGCAAAACTAGTTCCAGTTCCACCAAGCNATAGTAATTATAATTTGATTTAAAATCTTTAAAGTATACGCGATAGGACGCATTGGCAGTATATTTATTTATTTTATTTATTTATTTTATTAACTTTGATTTTATTTGGTTTGGCTTTCGCTTGTAAAAATGAAATGTGGTGTCTGTCGTCAAAAAAAATAAATAAAAAAAAATAAATAAAAAAAAAATAAATAAATAATAATAAGGAGGGCAAATTAACCCTTTTCCAGTCATCCAAAAAGAGTACCAGTAACATACAACACAGTACCAAAAACATTCTCTTACTATAACATTCTTCAAATTTTAGGGTCTACCAAAAACAATCTTAAAATTTTAGGGTCACCCACCATAACAAACTCACTACTTAACGACGTTGCTTCTAAAAAATCAATGACCGTGATTATTATGAAATTTTCAAAACGTGTTTTTATAAACAAACAACTTCCCGATGACTTGCAAAACTAAAATACATAAATAGAAATACAAGGATTTATAATAAAAACTTTGTTTTATGGGCTAGTATTATTGTTGATCTTGCACGAGGCCTAATTAAATAGTATCGTATCCAAAGCGTACAAGCGTTGTAGTCTTCAAATGATGGAGGCTAATTTCATAGTAAATTATTACTGGATTTAAAACCCTAAAACATAAAATGTAATTTCTATTTTTTTTTCTCAAGATTTCTAAGAATCGTCTCGATTATCTTTTGTAATGTAAAAGAATTTAGATTACTTATTAGGTTTTATATATTATTTATAATGACTAAGTCAGGATTGTGACTCTAATTTTTACATTGTTTATAATGTTAGTCGAAATATAAGAGCCTAATCAATTTAGATAAATAGTTTTAATGTTGTTTTATATATTAGGAGAAGTAAACTACTGCATTGAGCAATAACCGAGAAAAGGGAAAGAGAAGGGGAATAAAAATGTTATGGGCCATTGAATTTTCTGCTAGGAAAACGAAGATGCACAAGTGTAAAATTTTATCATTAAACTTTTTTGGCAGATGCACTCCGTTCAAGTTGCTTCGGTTTCTAATAGTCAGTAAAGTCATTTTACATTGCAGCCTTGCTTTCAAGAAAATGAGTCAGTTGGTTAGCTCCTTTACCAAAATGACGCAACTTTGTTTCATACAATTGTTGTGTTTCTTTTATCAGCATGAAAAAGTAAAATGGAAAAACACTGTTTTTACCTTCCATTCTATTATGATTTGATTAAGTTTCTCTGGAATGAATTGTACAACGTTGTTTTCAACATCTGCAAATGATGATGAAAATGAAAGTTTTCAAGTTGTGAAGGAGAAAATCACAAGGATGTCAAGGAAATTCATTAGAGAACGATTTTCATCAAGACTGTTTTCTTGTTTACGGCTTTGAATTCAAAGAGTATGTCATTCCTTTGTCTTGACAATAAAATTAGTTGAGTTTTATTCAAAAGCATGTTATGTGTGGGATATTGAAATTCGACATTTAATTACTTTTCATAAGATTCAAAATACCTAAAATGCTTCAAATTTCGATACTGCTATAACTCATTATAACATTTTTTTGTTCGTAAGTTTAAAAACATTTTTATTAAAGGACAGAGTAAAAAATGTGAATATTACGCATGCGCTACATCGACAAGTTCATTTAACGATATATGTAATGTATAAAAATATAACCACTAAGCAATGATTCAAAGAGTTGGGCAGTTTGTGCGAAGGAAACCTTTTTCATAGGAATAGCCTTTACTTCGATTATGGTCCTACTTCTGTTAGAATTTTTGAATAATTTAAAATATGTCTTGGAATTTTTTCCAAGAGTGACTTTCTACAAATATCTTTGAGTTGCAGATAATACATTTAATAATATTTACCCATCTGCAATTTCAGATAAATATCACATTTTAAGACGTAAATCATTTGAGGATTTTGAGTTAGTTTTATATACTTTTTCAAAATGTAGATTAATCTCTGCTGTAAATGGCCCTTATAGCAATCAAAAAGGGCTTAAGACGGTTGTTCAAAATTCTGATAATTTAAATAATATTAGGGGAAACCGGGGCTGGTTGTTACATACTACATTTAAATTGAACTGAGGTGAGAGTATGCAACAAAGCATACTTCAGTCTGTCAAGGACAAGACTACCTTAGTTCTTGCGTTATCAGCTTGAGGACAGGTCCCTTCATTCTACAGATACGAGATACGTACAGTTTTATGTTTTAAACCCCTAAAAGTAAAAAATAAAAATAAAAAAAAAAATAGGAGCTATAAAATATGTTCTGCTGTCTCATTTGTTTTAATGTAGCTTTAGTAAATATTAGATTGAAACGAATGTTCATTAAGCTTAATTATCACGGTTTATTAGATTTTTAAACTTATGTGGGTAGAGAGAGGCAGCGTAAGCGTGCGGGTTAAACCACGTCTGCTCGGCCATCACTGAATCATGAGTGGAACGAGATGGGGTTCGATTCCTCGGCGTGACACACTGATTTATATGGCTCACTATTGATCACATCATACTCGCTTCGGCGGTACAATGTACATATGTATGATGTGTGAAGTGGCTGCAACTCTCCACCGCGGGGCGTAAAAAGGGACTAATTGATAAAAAGTGATGGCCTAATTGCAAGGTTCGAACAAGTGGTTCGTCCTGCCCGTTCTAGTAGGAAGTACTAGACTACTACTACTACAACCCCCATAGCGGGGTAGGTTGTTACAATTTAAGTTATCTGATATTATAAGTCTCTACGACAAGAGACGTAAATATTGTGAGCCGAAAAAAATAACTGTGGAAGCCAACAGTCAGTTTTAAAGAACTAACGTTATATTACTTTCAGAAAACTTTAGGCATGGCCAAATAAAAAAAAAATAAAAAGTGTAACAACCAGCCTCGGTCTCTCCTTTACATAAGCGTGAAAAAAGAATAAACTGCATATGAACTTATATAAAGTAGGGATTAAACAACAAAACTTGTAGGAATGACATGAAATCATCAGCAAATCCTGAAGTATTGTCAGCACATTGTAACATCTTTTATTTAAAATTAAATTGCTTTTCGGTAGTTTTAATCTGTTTCTTCCATATACTTGATATTTAAGGACACAGCAGTTATTAAACATTTCATATTTTACTCATGTTATGGAAAAATGTATAGGACATGTTCACAACAATAGAAGCTTTGTGAAGGACTTAGTTCGTATAGTTTGATCAATATCATGTGTAAACCCGCCCTATTCAGCCAGCTTAGTTTCTTTTATAAAGAACTTCAAAATTAGGTTGTCTTTGTAAACAAATAGCTCACAAATTATTTCCTCTCATCCTCCAATCTCATCTCCAAGAAGTCGTTCGTAACTAATTTATGATTAGAGTATATTTTTACTTTCTCATATAAAGAGCAAGTATTGTGATGGCGCGAAAATTTAATTTGGAGATTTTGATGGATTTAGGCGTTTTGAGGTCCTATGAGTTCAAAAAAATGTGTTTTTTTTTTAAATGTCTGTCTGTGTAGACGCCTAGAACCTAAACTGCTGGGCCATTTTTGACAAAATTTGGCATACATGTTCAGAAAAAACATACCCCGAGGCGAAATCAAGAAATAAATTTTAGCTCCAAATTTGGGGGCGCTACCCCTCAAAAACTCCGAAAAAAATTATTTCTCGAACACGATTCCGACGTTTTTGATGTCGATCCGACGAAAAATCTGGAATTTAGTCCACCACTTAAATACAAATCTAACGATATAAGCCGTTTTCCCGGGAAAACTCTAGTTACTGAGAAAATAGCTTTAAACGCGGACAGAAGGAGCCCAGTTTCAATTCCCCGCCGAGGAGAAGTTATTTTTTAAATAAATTTCGATGAAATGTTTAATAATAAAAATGTACCTAGAAAAACTAATAAACGGAAATAAACAGGGATAAGTAATTATGAACTTGTATGAGAGAGTTTGTTTGAGCTGTCATGAATAGACCAAAAGGACCCTCACGGCATAATTTTCTGAATGAGATGAAAGATAGATGTTATATTGAAAAGCAAAGAAGCTGTGAGATACGCTTATGGTTGGTGTAAAAGTAGTTCAATTATGTCATTTCGAGTTATTTATTTCCTTCTATCTATACACATTGATATATCTATTATATGCGTTTGTAGACAAGAATCTACTAACAATAATACTTATTACAATCTTAATTATTACAATCCGAATTATTCTATATGAATAATGACTCTCAAATGCTGCATTGTTAGTTATTTTACCAACCATAATTTTTATTCTTCATTTTCTGCATGCGTATACAAATTCCATTTTAACGCACACCTATATCTTTAAAAGTCTCATCCGATTTTTAAAAAATATGGTTTTATAAAAGTAGCCCAAAGACATCCCCATATTAATAACCAACTGTCTGCGAACATTAATAAAAATGAAACATACTGAAGATGACCTTACGAAGGGTCGAAAAGTTTAAAAATTAATATGGTTTAAAGCTTTATTTTTTCCATGAACCTAAAAATTCTACCAATTCTCAATTCAATTAAAATTAATTCAACTTATTATTAAAATTTAATTGGAATTATGAAACGTAGTATTTTAAAGTCAAGTGGTTCATGATGGAGCCTACTAAGAAAATAGAGTATGGTTTTATGATAAGGGTATATCCTTGTATGTTTCCCTTATTCAAATGAGATAAAGATTTGAGTGGTTTAAATTCAAATTTAAATAATCAGACGTATACATATTGATCATAGCGGCTAACCTTTTTAATATTGAATACATAAAAGTAACTGGTTTTGTATTAAGTACAGTTTTTTTTTTTTGTTTCTTTTTTAGATTTCAATATGGAATTAAATATGTATATAAAATATGGGTTTTTAATATCAAGAAGAGGCCCTTACATGAATATATATTTTTTTAATTAAATTAAATTTAAATTTTCCATATAAAAGGTATTGGGAACTAACATCAGAAAAACCTATAGCATAGTTAAAAAATCTGAATGTTCTTGGACTCTTACGGTTAATACAATTAATACACGTTAAAAAATGCAAGACAATTAATTAAAAATTGAAAATTAATGTGTGTTTAGATGTCCATTCATTACATATTAACTCATTGAGTTTACTAAGCCGAAACAAATTAAATATTGTTCACTGCGATTTATTAATAAGCACATCATGTTTACTCTATTAGGTTTATTGAGTATGGTTCTACATCTGTATTAAGTGCTTATTTACTTGCTTACCCACCTTCAGGTAGAAAACCAAGTAAATTTGGTGCCATTTGGCCATATTTAATTTATTATATTTGTTTATTTATTAACTAGCCGTTAGGCCCGCGGTAACGGGCAGAATAATAAATATGGTTGAGAAAAAGAGCTGAGAGATAATTAGTTATAATTAAAATAGATATTTAAAGAGATATTTACTGTTTAAATACATAGTAAGTTTTATGCAGTTATAATTAAAACATTTAAATAGGAAGTTTTGTGCTCCGATATTAGTTTCATAGGTATGGCGCAAATGGTTTAGTATCTGGCTTACATCCAGTAGCCCCAGGTTCGATCCCAGCTTATGGCACATCAATTTTTAACGTTATAAATCATTTAGAAGAGAGTCGTTGTTGTCGTTGTCGTTGTTGGGACACTACTTGATTATATAAAAGATTATAAAAAATCCCTTTATCTAAATAACTATTAAAACAAAGGATATTTAGTCCAGAGTACTTTGGGTAAAGAAACATGACAAGCCTCTAAGTATGAGGGATTAAAGGTGTAAGTACCACTTAGTCTAATTAACTATTAAGTAATATTTGACGCATTAAAGCAATTTAAGGTGCGTAACCAATTTAATGAGTGCCTATTAGGGTACTCTCACCTTCAATCAACTTCTAATGAAATATTACCTTCCCCAATAAAATCACACTTTGAACTTTGAAAAGTATTTCTTGGTTGAATTAAGTCTTTTGAAGAAGTTTTGTCAACTCTTAGTATTGTCATCTTCTCACCAAAAATTGTTTATTTTCTAGTAATAGTTGTAGTAATAGCTCTATAGTTGCACAATAGACAAAGGGGTTGTGAAATGAATTATCCATTGTTAAACATCTACGGAGGTATTTAGCATTACCTAATAGGATTAAATCTACAGACTATAATTACTTAAGGTTGAATCTGGGAATTATCGATTAACATTTCATTTCAAAATTGGTTCTTTGTTATAATTATTTAGTATTAACCAGTTATAAAGAAGTCACGAAGGTCTGATTTCTTTGTTTGAACTTCTTCAATACGGAATTGATTATAAGTCATTCAATTTTTATTCAAGATTAAGAAATTACTTCTTTCCAGCAGCAAAATGAGGCATTGAATTGATTTTGGGCTGGGAAATGTTTTTTTACAGCGATTCAGTCTGCATTCACTTATTGTTATTATATCAATGTTTTTTTTGTTTTTGTTTTTTTTTTTAATTATTTTTAATTAATAGCTACATGATTGTTCTGAAGAACGAAAATATTTTAGGTCTCCGATGTCGAAAATTTCAAGACAGAAATCCGTTTTAGACATAAGGGAACATTTTTGGTTCCGTGTCCGTCTGTCGGTCTGTCGGCCTGCCAATCGCTTAATTATTGCGAACCAACATATCATAAAAACTACAATAAGCCCATAGTTGAATAATTATAGAATTCAATGTTGCAGTTTAAATTAGAAATATATACACGTTTCATGGACCAAAATTATTAGGTCTCCGATGTCGAAAATTTCAAGACAGAAATCCGTTTTAGACATAAGGGAACATTTTTGGTTCCGTGTCCGTCTGTCAGTCTGTCGGCCTGCCAATCGCTTAATTATTGCGAACTAACATATCATAAAAACTACGATAAGCCCATAGTTGAATAATTATAGAATTCAATGTTGCAGTTTAAAATTAGAAATATTAATGTCTTTACACGTTTCATGGTTCAAGATTGTTGTAAACACAACAAATTTTACACAATAAATTTTATAAAAATATTATTTTTTATAAAATTATCATATAAAGATAAGGTTAAAGGCGATGTCAAATAAAGGACAAAGTTGCAGTTTTCCTGTAGTTTTGTCGAAGTTTAAAGATTGTTTAAGGCTACTCTCAGCATTGATATAATTAGAGAACACTAATTTGACGATTACCCTAAATTCTACAATTTGTTTGACTCTAATAATTTATTTACATTAACACCATAATGATATTATGAATTTAATTAAAACTTAACAACCTTAATTTTGACAACTATAAAATAAAAATCTCTTTACACCATAATTTTTTTTTATCAAGAATAAACTTTATTAAATTATATTCTACTCTTTTTTCTTGTTTTTTAAAATAAATACATAAAATTTGATACAATTTTTTCTAAAAAAAATATATATATTCAGCTCACGCGCTCTAATCCAGTAAATGTGTTCTTTTCATCAACTTGCCATTTAAGAATTTGCATCACACGCGCTTGTCACTATTTTATCACGTTTTTTTTATAAGTTCTAGTTGGAGGATTCTGCGCGTCATCTCAGAATCTGTTATATTATGGTAATAAACTTTTTCACTTTACCCCAGATAAGTAAATCTAGTTATGTGGTGAAATATATAGAAATAGCTAAAGTAGTATATATTTTTTTCTTCAGAAATATAATCTATATTTTTTTCGCAATCGCGGTAGGTGTGTCCTAAGAAATATTTCAGACTACTAAATTTAAAAAAAAATGAAAATTTTAGGAACGGATGGTATGTCATCGATCGGAAAAACATAACTTTCATATGTTTCTGATTTCAAAAATTCCAGGACAGAAATAATTTCTGACATTTTTGGTTCCATGACTGTCTTTCGCTCATTTTTAGCGAACATATTATCTTAAAAACTACTAGTCCTTAACTAACTTATCTTAAAAACTACTAGTCCTTAACTAACTTATCTTAAAAACTACTAGTCCTTAACTAACTTATCTTAAAAACTACTAGTCCTTAACTAACTTATCTTAAAAACTACTAGTCCTTAACTAACTTATCTTAAAAACTACTAGTCCTTAACTAACTTATCTTAAAAACTACTAGTCCTTAACTAACTTATCTTAAAAACTACTAGTCCTTAACTAACTTATCTTAAAAACTACTAGTCCTTAACTAACTTATCTTAAAAACTACTAGTCCTTAACTAACTTATCTTAAAAACTACTAGTCCTTAACTAACTTATCTTAAAAACNGACAAAACGCTTAATTGTTAACTGCTATAAGAAGTCTATAAGAAGTTTTTAGCTAAAGTTTCTATTCGAATCAGTGTTGCCTACTTAACAGCTATGCAAATTTCCACATCTGCATCTTGGTTAGGTCTTACCCTACATAGTTTACACTGCCGGGTTGAAGATAGCTCGGTACTATGTTATCCTTAAAGCAGAGGGATTATAAGACAACCCATGTTAACATACTCTCCTATCAAATTTAGATACATGTTAAAACTTGTCTACTCATGAATAGAGTCTAAAGTTAAATAGGGTTAGTAAAAGAAACGCTAAAGTAACATAAGCTATTTGTTTAATTTTCGCTATCGAGGGTAATAGTTGCTTATCATTTGCTTATTGCGAGTTCAAAAAAAATTGAAGAGATATCCTGTGTTGCAACACAGGATATCTCTTCAATTTTTTTGAGCATTGCAATGCTGATCTTGAATGAAATTATAAATAAGAATTTGATATTAACATTTACCAAGTATAGTCTGAAAGTAGTTTATAATTATTAGAATATGGTGAGAAAATAGTATTTTATATATAGCTAATACAAAAAAATAAAAATAGACTGCCAATTAGTGTGGCACATAGCTTCCTCGCATCCAATCATGTACTTTATTGTTAAATTAACATTAACGTTATATTACTTTATTGTTATATTATTTATTGTGAAAGATTTATTAACAGTTTTTAGCGATCTTTAACACTTTATAGGGGTGTCGCAGTAGGTTTGACTAAAAAATTGTATTTGTAAAAAATGTTTTTCTCATTAAATAGATGAGGTTTGATTTTTTTTCCCGTCCTAAAATTCCAATTTTAAATTTGAAGTTCACGTTTACGCAAACGTTGCGAATGATCGCTTCAACGGATAACGTTGTCCAACGAACTCGTTCTGGGCATTGGTAAAATGAACATGTCTACCAAATTTCATCAAAATCGGTCAACATTTACTCAAGTTATCGATCGTCCCACGTTTCATGATTCGCAGACACACAGACCGACAGACAGGCAGACAGACAGACAGACAGACACGGAAACGAAAATGTTCCTGATGTCTGAAACGGATTTCTGTCTTGTAATTTTTAAAATCGGAGGCATAAAACTTTTTTGTTCTCAAAAGTGAACACAATGCTTTGGTAAGCTCGGAAGGAAAATAAAAATACAATCATTATATGCCTCTATTCTGTTCTTCTGTTGATTGAAGCCTATATATACCTGGATATTACCTTCTCATTTACTTTTTTAATGTTAGGTGTTGAACCACGAAGTCTAAAATTACTTTGAATTAATGCGTTCTTGGACTCCACAATATCCAATGAGATAAACACAAATTAATTAATTTCTAACTAAAAAAAATCGGACGCAGGGCTTCTCGGAACTTTTCCTTACCAAATAATTCCAAAATGGTGGCAGATATTAAGTTGTAATATGGAGGACTTAATTTTCTTATAGAAAGGTAACATTGGTCCGAATTTTAGCTCAATCGAAGAATTAGTTCCGAAATTCTGCTTGTCTGACTATCGTTACGTCTGTAGTAACTTTCACGAGAGTAACTTAGGCACTCATTTAACGGTTTAGTTGAAATTTGGTATTCATATTCCTTTTACCAATGCTCAGGCTAATGGAAAGTGTTTAAAGTTTGTAAAATTAAATATTTAAATAATCCAAATTACAATTATCAATAACTACGGGAGACATACGGAGAAAAATACACCCCCGCACCGGGAATCGAACCACGGGACCTCTGTTTACCGTACAGGTGCTCTTACCATCTGAGCTATAC
>KZ651411.1:445667-458132 GCA_001010745.2 Gerris buenoi
AAAAAAAATACATATTACCCCTCTGTGGTTAATGTACCCGGCTGTGGTACATAACCTTCCTATTGCCATTATTTAGCAGTTTTTTTAAATATTTTATCTTGGGAACTTTGTTGTTGTAATATTGTTCAAAGAAGACCCTTCAATTCGGCTTATTTAATTTTTTATTTTTACATTTCAGACCTCAAATGAGTTGCGGTACTCAGTATTTCTGTAGCGTTATACTGCAGTTCAAATTTCACGGCGAGTTTTTACAGAAACGGTTGGTCTTACAAAAAAACTACAAGAATACTTTTTTGTTCAAAATTTCCTCCCCTTTAATTTTATAAAGGTCAATTCAACTCCTAAAGTCAATAGGAAAGGAGACATAAGCGAAAAACTCAATTTTGGCCTCATCTGAGCCTTATATCTCGTGAAGCTCAAGGTCAAATCAAGGGTACTTTTTGGATGTTGTTTGAAAACACTAAATAAAGGTATACGCAAAAGTTCAGCTCACTTTGAATTATTCCGACGAAAAATCCTAATTTGACTGGACTAAGTGTTATATGCCAGCTAATAAATATTTACTAGCATTAATTATAATACTAGCTTTACTGCCTAAGCATGACTTATGTTTATAACATAGCACCATACAGCTTAACTCTAATAGGCTGGCGTATAAGAGCTTATTAGAATGATTAGTTTAACACTATAATCACCTTTGCTAACAGTACTAGTATGGTTAGCTTATGAACCTATACTGCAATCCTACAGGTATTGAATATAGTCCTAGTACGTGTACATGTTAATAAATAATAACTGCAGAATGGATATTTGGTTTTTGTTAATCTAATATGAATTTTACAAAATTTCTTGTTACACGTATTGATTTACATTTTTTCAATTTTTTAAAAGAAATATTCAAATTCTTTTTGGAGTATATGAGAGAAATGGGATCAAATAAATGAGAAATACTAGACTATTATAAGAGTGGGAGATAATGGAGTGCGTGGAACTTGATATGCACGACATATTTGTAATGTGTTACACCTCAGATCTTTTCTGTATTTACGTATCTTATTCCCTCGCGTGCTTTAAAGAAAACAAACTCGCTAAAAGAATAAGAAACAACGTTAAGATCCCATATCCTAAAGAAAGAAGTGGCGAAAGATGCCGCCAAGATATTACACTGTGGTAACGACGTTACTTTCTGTCACGGCCATTAAATGAAATTGGATAACTACACGTGAAATGAAGCATTTCTGCCTCTTTTCTCTCGTTCTGCTCTCGAGATTTTCTTGCGTTATAAACACCCTCGCACCCTTTTTTCTTTCTTTTAATACCATTTTCCCTTTTATATTTTAATATTATACATTTCTCATATATATTTTTTCTTATACGGTTATGTACTCTGGTGTGATATTAAGATTCGAGATACTTTTTTGGGAGGTATTATTTTCTTATGTTTAAGCAGATAAGTTGAGTTAAATAGAGTGAAGGATTTTCAGAAGCTAAGTGGTTGTTGGCTCTCTTTGATAACGTATTGAGCGGTTATACTGTAACATGAGTACTTGTTATCTAAAACTTTCTAATAGCAAGTCAGTCTCTAATCTTCACCATCATCTTGAGATTATAAAAGAGAGCAAGTTAAAGTGGATTTTCAAGATAATCATGATATTAGGTCAGTGTATGGACACGAGTTTATAATTTCGTAGATAAGATAAACCATGAATATGGTTTACATTTCTTGGTTATCCGTTGAAATCCACAACGTGAAGGGTTATAAGGTAAAGGTTACTTTTATAATACTATTGTAAAAGTAAAGAAATTTTCTTAATTATTCTTCGAAAATGTAAATCCTTATGGAACATTTAATTCAATTGGTAGGTACTAGTCGATTTTTTGAAGGGTTATTTACTGCCGTTAAAGTTTAAATAGAACTTTGAAACTTTGAATTTAGAATCTGATTGCTTTAGAATGATATAAGATTATGTGTGGTCGAATTTGGCATATGCATGCCAAAATTGGCAAAGTTTGATTCTAGAGCAGGATTTCCCAAACTGTGAGCCAAAAGTCCGGCCAGGTGTGCCGCAGGATCCAGAATAAAAAAATAATCGTAACATAAAATCCAAACTATTTAGAATAAAAAAATGCCTGTCTGTAGAAGTACAGTAGTTCCTAATATGGAACTACGTATATTAATTATTATAAGTGCTAAGTGCGTATGATTTTATCAGGCAAAATGACAACGCCTCACGTGATAAAGCACGCTCTCCCCTATCCCCAAACCCTGGTCTAGCACCTATTCCTAATAATTTAAGTTAAAAATAGGAGAGCCAGCGTGACCGTGTGGGTTAAACCACGTCTGCTCGGCCATCACTGAATCATGGGTGGAACGAGATGGGGTTCGATTCCTCGCCATGACGCTCTGATTTATATGGCTCACTATTGATGACATCATAATCACTTCGGCGGTACAATGTACAAATTTATGATGTGTGAAGTAGCTGGAACTCTCCACCACGGGGCGTAAAAAGGAAAAAGGGCCTAAGTGATGGCCTATTTGCAAGATTCGAACAAGTGGTTCGTCCTACCCGTTCTAGTAGGAAGTAGTAGACTAATACTTAGTTAAAAATAAAAATAATTAAATAGAAAAGTAACTAAGTAACAAAAATTGTACACTTAGGTATAGTAACAAAGAAACTAAAACCGTTATTTATTCATCTTTGGTGGGATGAAGGTACAGAAGAAGTATTGAAAAAAAGCGTCTCAGTTTTTATAAGTGCCTTACTATATCTATTATTCATTGAGTTACAAACTCAATTAATTATTAATTGAGCCAAAATAACGTAAAAAGTGATTTCCTGACAAGTCATTTTAAAAATTTTCCTCGAATTCTCCTGGCCCCCCTGTCCCCTGGGGATAGTATTCCATACCCCCCAGAGGACAAACATCCCTGATAAGTGAGGGGCACAGTAGACCTATAGACTCTTAGTTGCTCTGCTACAATTAATAGGCGTGCTGCGTTAATTGGTTATTTTTCATAGTGTACCAAGGGCGGAAATAGTTTAGGAAACACTGTTCTAGAATCTAGAGTATTAGTATTATTATTATTTTTATTTTTATTTATTTGTTTATTTATTTTTTTGGAGGAAACCGGATTTTTCTTTTTCAAAATATCTATTAAAGACAAGAATTCTAAGAAGAGAACTTTTTAACAAGTGAAAATGTTTTTAAGGTCGAAGCTACGCATTTTCTCTTCAAAGGAAAATTTCTCTTATCAAACCATGCTAACTTATAACTACCAACTGAACTAGATAATTATAATGGAGCCAAATAGTTCCAAGACGATCATTTTGCTCATGGAAATTCTAAATTTGAAATTAGGATAGAAACTTGAATAGTTAGAAAAGTATGTATTTGTCTAAGAATAAAATAATTGGTATCTACGTACTTCCCCCAAAAATTAATTTGCTCGATATTACCTTGGTATACCTATTCAAAATAATTAAGAATGGAATTTAATAGTACATTACGCGTCGAGTGCGGAAAGTAGCATTTTGCATGCGAGTGTGGAGTTTGCATTTGCACCCGAGCGACAGCGAGGGTAGTAAAACCACACGAGCAATGCAAAATGCCGTTTTCGCACGAGTTGCGTACCGTACTTTATCTGCGATTGTTAGATTTTAATAATAAATACAGAAAGAAATAATTAACTTCCTATATGTAAGTTCGTACTTCTCTTTTGATAAAGATGACATTAATTTATTAGTTGTATTTTGTACCGAATTAATTATTTCAGGAGGCGTATTATTCTCCTCATATTCGTCATAATCACTTAAATCACGCATTGATTTTCACAAAAAAACTCGATATATATTTATTTAATTAACGAAAAAAAAATGTTTAGGGCGTTAATGAACAAATGTCAAACACCCTATAAATAAATAAATAAAACTCGATATAAACAAACAGTTACTTTTATTAAACAAACATCAAATTAGTTTTGTGAAATGTAAACAAACTAATCGTGCGTAAAGTTGAAGAAGTAGCATTTTGCATACGAGTGTGAAGATGGCACGAGGGTAGTAAAACCACACGAGCAAAGAAAAATGCAGTTTTTGCACGAGTTGCGTACCGTAATTTATCCACGATTGCTGGATTTGAATAATAATACAGAAACAAATATTTAATAAACTTCCTGTATGAAAGTTCGTATTTCTCTTTTGATAAAGATGACATTAATTCATTAGTGTTATTTTGTGCCGAATTAATTTTTTCGGGAAGCGTATTATTCTCCTCATTTTCGTCATAATGACATAAATCACTCATTGTTTTCCACTAAAAACTCGTTATAAACAGTTACTTTAATTAAACAAACAGCAAATTAGCATTGTTAAATGTAAACAAACTCGCTAATCGTGCGTTAAGATAAAGAATTCTACTTTTTTACCGCACTAGGGCGGAATAAGAGAGGAATTATGAAACGCGCTTGCGCAATGAATAGAAGTACGTAAAGAATCATTTCCTGCGAATCGAAACAGAGATACAATGTATATATTTCGTATCAATCGTAGATAATTAAATTTATTCTTAGGTGTTGATAAACGGATGAAAAACAAAGAAGTATCCTGTATATAAAATCGCTCCGAGTTCAGTCTCAACAATTTTGAAAAACAGGGATTCAATAATTAGACTATTCGAAACAAGTGGAGATTTTTAAATATGATCTAGAGATTCTAAGAATATGAAGACGTAGGACGTAGTTGAAGCAGTTCTGAAAAGGTGAAAATGGCACGGGATAAAAATCTTCCTCTTTTCAGAACATTCATTTGTTTTCTCTTTAAAAATAAAAATTTAGAAACGAAATTTCTATGTAGACATATTTTCTGGTGTTGATTTAATTTTAAGATAGACGACAGCAGCTGGTATAAGAAAGCTGCATTATATTGGGCTGCCAGAAGACGTATGGCCGAAGTTGCCAACGTACCGGCGTAAAAAAAAAAAAAAAAAAAAAAAAAATTCTGGTGTCTGGAATCATCAATTTGTTTTATGGAGGTCCGACTATACTTTTACTGTACATTACTGTAATTTAGTATTGTTTAATGTTAATATGTTCTACTGGCCCAGATTTCACCAGTCAGACAAGACAGTTATTTCAATTTTTGAAGTATAACACGCTTTAAATTTAAACTTATTCATATAGGTTCGAGGAAGGAACACAAGGCAATACAAATACAAGCTTTAAATGGTCAGAAGTTGTTTTCATTTTCATGAAAAGAAGGCTGAAGACGTGAATAACCCCATCAGAAGACATAAAATAGTTGGATGTATTGCGACAAGTTATTTGGTTTTGCTTATTTGCCTTCAACCCGACCTACTTGCACCCCGAAGCCTAACCAGAACTTTAGCTTTCCCCCAAAATAGCTTAGAAGGCTAAATAAATAAGCATTATTATCAATTAATTTGATTAAGTCAAGTGTTTCGTCTATGACGTCTTAGATATTATAGTGCGTCGTTCTAAATAATACATTAATATAACAGGCTATTTTAGGAATTAATTTACTATATATTTATATCAAGAAGTTACTTCCGAGTTTCTCGGAATAATGATAGTTAATCAAAATGGTGGAACCAAACCCCCTTCTATGTAGGTGCTTATATCACAAGAATAAACCTTTCACAAAACTTTATCTTTCTAAGTCCTAGATTGACGTTTATTGGATATAAGCAATTTAGTTTTGATTGGTGTATTTAAAAATTTCAATGGTATATTACAGTACAATATATGTTCCTACGTTTTTTAAAGACATTTTATTAAATTGAAGAATGTACTTTTAAGATACTGTAATTTAAATATAACATGTCTAAAAACAATCATTAAATAAAAAACAAATCTAGGTTTAGCTGTATTTTAAATCCTAGTATAGAAGTTTATAATTACAAAAAAAAACTTATGACATTATTATAATTCAGACTCTGTAGAGTTGTTGCAAAGAAAGAAACATCTTTAACAAAAGACGCATTTAAACTTCTTTGATAAATAATTGACATAGTTAAATGCAAAGGATTTAAATTCAAGTTGTTAATATCGATATGTGCTAAGCTCATTAGCATAGTTTATAACTTTTGAACTTGTTTCTTTCAGTTGTTAAGTCAAATAGTTTGAGAGGATTTGAACTTTGATGAACTATTCCGTGTAACATTCCTTTTATTGACTCAATTTCAAAATTCTTACTAAAACCAATAAACAAATAACTAGGTTTATACTGACTTTGTTTAAAGTTAGTTATAGTTCCAACAAGTTCATTATATGTTGGGCAGATAAACTTTGATGTAACATTAACTAATGAAGAAATTGTCCACGATACACGGTGATTTATGATGTTGTTTAGTAAAACCCTATTTAAAATTACAGTAGTAGCTAGTAAAAATAAAAATCAATAAATATCATCTACAAAAATAATTGAAGCAAGCGTAAGCGAGCTTCTTACATTCAACGAAATATGCATATTGTCTGTCTGTCTGTCTGTCTGTGTGTCTGAAACGTACGACGATAACGTGAGTAAAAGTTGACCGATTTTGATGAAATTTGGTACACATGTTCATTTTATCAATGCTCAGGACAAGTTCGTTGGACAGCTTGATCCGTCCAAGAGTTCGCGCGCAATGCTCGCGTAAACGTGAGCTTCAAATTTAAAATTGGAATTTCAGAACGGGAAAAAATTCTATCATCACCTATTCGATGAGACGAACATTTTTTTCAAATAAAATTTCTTAGTAAAACCAACAGGGACACCACTATGAATTAATAAAGATCGCTATAACTATTAGCGGACCTTAACGTTTAAAATAGAGAAGACAACCTTTTTACCGATAGCGATATCTAACGTTCTAACGTAACGATTTTAATAAACTTCATGTACATCGTCTGAAGAACAATTGAAACAAGTATGTAAAATTTCAACTTGATACAAGCAGTAGCATTTGAGTAATGGGTGGTTAAGATTTTTTTTTTTTTATAGTCGTGTGGTGTAAAGGTTTGTTTAGGAAGTAAAGCTTTATACCTAGTTCCCTGCACTGCCCTCTTCCTCATCTTCAACTATGCGACATTTATCATGATTAACAAATTTCAATATTTAGTATTTTATGGTAATACGCTCGCTTCAATGATAGAGCCACGCGATGCCTATTTGAAGCGAGCGTAGCGAGCTTCCTACATTTAACGAAATATGCTCCGTGTCTGTCTGTGTGTCTGAAACGTACGACGATAACTTGAGTAAAAGTGGACCGATTTTGATGAAATTTGGTACACATGTTCATTTTACCAATGCTCAGAACGAGTTTGTTGGATAACGGTTTCTGCCCTAGAGTTCGCACGCAACGCACGCGTAAACGTGCGCATCAAAATTGAAATTGGAATTTCAGGACGGGAAAAAAATCTAACTATATCTATTCAATGAGTCGAACATTTTTTGCAAATAACAATAAGCATTCTTTAATTTTGTAGTAAAACCAACAGCGATACCACTAATTAATAAAGATAAATACAATATAATAAAATTAATAAAAAGATAATAAAATTAATAAACCATAGATTAATAAAGATCGTTAAAACATACACAAATGTATTACTCTACGCTCGCTTCAATGATAGAGCCACGCGATGCCCAGTAATATTTGGCATGTAAAGGTCTAATACAACTTTATAATATATAATGCAATGACACGGGGTTGGGATTCCGCTCTATCAACAGTAAAAAATATGCACAAAAATAATAGGTAAAATATATCAAATCAGCGGTAATGACCTTTCTAAATTGATATCTCTTATCAAATGAGGTATTATAATAAAAGGCTAAGCCATATCCAGGATAGGTACAACAGAATTAATGGCGTCCCGGAATTCTTAATTTAAAAAGGTTTAAAGCTTCAAAATTTAATATTAATTGAAGGTAATAAGTTTATAACATATTAGATACACTTCATGAATCTAGTGAGACTAAAGTATACTCATACATCATTTTTACTTGTAAATTCTTAGAGTTTTACGGCTTTAGTATAATAGTGTATAGTATAATAGTGATTTGTGCATTATAGTGATTATGAGTGTTCCGACTTTTGTCCTCCTATGAATGCTGGAGGCATTCAGGGTTGTATAAGTTGCTCTGATGAAAGTAACAACATAAGCTGTTCTACCTTCAGAACAATATCTACAACACTGAATATGCCTCTAGCGTTAAAGGTAAAATCTCAAGACACACAATAAAGTAGTCACGATCGCAAGTCCTTAAATACCATCACTGGGTAAACATTTGTGACATTATATACAGCTGTGAACTGTGAAACAATGAAGTATGACGATGAAGAATATTCAAGCAAGACAATAAAAAAGAAGATTAGATTAATAGGGAAGAAGAATGTTGTAGGAGTAAAAACAAACTTTTGATAAGGGATGAGATTTAAAAATATAGTGATTTATTTTTACTAAGAAACAGACTTGACATCATAATAAGAAATAATGATACGAGATGTGTGAAGAAATCTCTCTGAAAGAGTACTTCTAAATATAAAAGAGGAGTAAGACAAAATATAGAAAGAAGGCGCTGAAGAAATGAAATGTGGAAAATATAAGTTGCAGTTGATAGAAATAAATGAAGTGAGTATATTTGATGAATATGCTTTTTATAGTTGAGAAATTGATTAAAAGTGAAATTGTTGTATTATGGGATCATTTATTTCACTTATCATTTTATTGTTATACAATATCTGCTTTTATCCGTCATAAATTAATTATTATATTAATAAATTATATAACCACAATCAATCATTTTTAATATACTACCATTTTTTAAAAATCTATCTACACATGTTCTTTTGAATTTACAATAATTTACTTCTGTAAACATTTACAAGATTAAATACTTCTGGAAAACGTGTAGGCGAGAAAGTAACAGTGAAAAAGGTTAATTGGCTTTAAAGTCCAAATTGCTTTTTTCATTAGACTATTCGCTCTGGAAACTAGATAACTTTCATTACCTTTGCAGGGACTATGACAGGCAACTTGTTTAATTTATATTTATTTATATTTTTTTTTATATATTTCAAAGTCAATGAGATGACTCAGTTTATAAAAATATAGTTCAGTTGGTTCTTAGCATTCAAACTGTTGATAAAGTTAAAAAAATANATAAAAAAATAAATTAAACAAGTTGCTTGTCATCGTCCCTACACATTCTTAAAGTCCTTTATAAAAATAAAGTTTGGCTTTAACAATTAAATAATAAGATGGATTATAGATTAATATTTTGTCCCAATGAGAGGAAGTTCAAGAATCAAGATAAAAACGTGACAGAATGCTAAAAAGACTTACTATACTTTGATTATGCTTTATCAAAAAACAGGATAAAATCAAAAAGAGTTGCTTCGAAAAGACACCATATCACATCATTTAAGAAATACATACGAGTAGTCGATTTTGTTAACTATTATTAAAATGTTTTCTTGGTGTTTATATGTTAATAATTTTTAGGCACAAACAAACCGTGTAGCAATGATATACATATTCCTAAATAATATAGAATTCGAAAGCTATGTGTCTCAATATCTTCAAGTTTATTAATTTACTAAGAGACCACAATGCCTACTGATTTTCATTTAAAATTAACCATCCTTTGTTTGAGATCCCAACAGGTTTTTGAAACTTGGTTTCTAATTAATTATTATTTCGTATTAGGAAACCTCTATTTAGTTTGACCTAATATTCGTTTTTCTTGATTAAGTTTTTTCATCGCTCTCTATTTCCACCTCCGCATTCCTTTATGGCATTATCCTTTAATGTATTTAGATAACTTGCATCACCTTTCCTGGTCCGCTAAGCTGTGGTTGGAAGATGTTCTCAGTACATTTTAGAACTGATGGATACTTAACGCTTTTATACTCATTTCTTACGTTACCTTTTTTCCCACAATTATGTTATTACTCTTATCATACCAACCTAAAAGCTTTTAACCGTTGACCTTGGAGTCGTAATTTCTCAAAATAGAAAAAAGCTCTTTTTATTATTTTTTTTTTATTTTAATATTTAAATTTATAAATAAGTAAATCTGCTGTTAGTACCAAATTATGAGTTAAGGCTTCTATGATGTTAACTATTTAAGATGTTAACTATGTATTTAGTTTCTTTGGAATTAATTTTACTAATTTATACAACTATCTATGTCCACCTCCGCATTCCTAATTTGAAAAACGTTTAGGCAGAAAATCCCCAAATGCCTTTAGAAATCATCTAATACATAATTTGTTGAACTAATTACCTAATACTCGTAGCTAGACCTAACATAGCTGGGTTTATCTTATGGTGAAATATGTATTTCTCTACTACTAGCAATCGAACCATTCTTGTTAAATAAATAATGGAGTAGTGTAAACGGATGGGACATGAATAGAAGTCTAAAAACCTACACGTTCTATTTTTTTAAAAAAAGAAGAGACACTAATAATCGCATTGGATTGGTAAATATACTCATTTATCGAAACCTACCATCTTATGGTAAAAATCGTCTTACGAAACGAGATAAAGTAAAAACGTCTTCCAATTATTATGGCATGTAAAGCTTTCTCGTATCCTTTGACAAGTCGAATGTTCACATTATTAAGGCCACTCATTATCAGGTGTAGGTTTCAAAATATGAATGCAACAAAACATGTAAATTCCATTTAAATCATGAGTATTCACACAAAATGTTAACGAATGGACCAAAAGACAGACATTTGATCGAAAATTTAAAATTCTAGATTTGGTATTTTTTAAAAAAAAAAAAAATACTATTACATTTTTTATCTGTTCAAAATTCTTAAATAATTTAGATAAATGATAAATGCGTAAATTAGAAAATCTTTCGGATTAAAAAAAAAAATTGAATTGCTCTAAATCTGTTGTACGTAGGATGAAAGAAAAATTGAATAAACAAAGGTTCAGTCTTGTTTATTATGAGTTCACTCAAGTTAATTTAATGTTCTATAACTTCCAATTTAAATATTTCAAATACCGTTTCATAATCTGGAGATTTATAAATAATCTTAAGAGGAAATTTAATTCTTCGTTCAATTATACAATTTTAAAGAGATAGCTTAAGGCAATGACTTTAGTATTCATCTTTGAAAGAAACTCCTAGAAACCAATAATTAATTAATATCTAATCCTCGTGCATTACATTTTCTAGAAGGAATGATTATAAATGCTATTTCAGCAACTCGGTTGGTTGTGCATATTGTTATTTAATAAAGCATTTTCATTAATAATGTTATTTGGCTTTAAGAAAAACTTTAAATTTTAAATGATGTGTTAATTTTAACTAGTAATTGTTTATTTTTCATTAACATATTGTCCAGCCATTTGGTTAAAAAAAATCTATCCAAGGGAATATAATATTTATTTTATTTTTCGTTCTTTATGTTTTTGGGGCACTGACTCGAAAATTCAACTTAGCCACTTCGTAAAAGTGGTGCGTACTGAGACAAAGGCGAAAAAACGGTTTATCTACTATTGATACGAAATATAAACATTGTATCTCTGTTTAGATGCGTAGAGAATTATAAGTTACGTTCATTGCGCATGCGCGTTTCATAATTCCTCTTTTTTCCACCCTAGTGCGGTAAAAAAGAAGAATTCTTAACACACGATAAGCGAGATTGTTTACATTTAACAAAAACTAATTTGCTGTTTGTTTATTTAAAGTATCGTATATAAAGTTTTTAGTAAAAAACAATTATTGATTTATGTAATTATGACAAAAATGTGGAGAACAAAATACAACTAATGAATTAATGTCATCTTCATCAAAAGAGAAATACGAACTTACATACAGAAAGTTTATTAAATATTTTTTCTTTATTTATTATTAAAATACAACAATCGGAGATAAAATACGGTAGACAACTCGTAAGAAAACTGCATTTTGCTTTGCTCATGTGGTTTTACTACTCTCGCTGTCGCTCGGGTGCAAACTCCACACTCGCATGCAAAGTGCTACTTTCCGTACTAGACGCCTAATGTACTATTATATCCTGATAATGACAAAGGCACTTAAACGTCATGTTAGCTCGTAAAATAGCTAACGAACAGACCGTGGGACCGATAGACACGAACCCAAAAATATTATATGATATCTGAAACGCGTTTCGGTCTAGAAAAAATGTTTTATTAAGAGATTAAAACAATTACAATTCTGGTGAACTCGGAAGTGAAATAAAAATCATTTTTGACTCCGGGAATTTCGATATAATATTTAAATTTACTTTAAAGTCACTATACCTCAATCTAGTTTCATGCGGTAATTGAAGGTGGAAGGCCAGAACTTGACTGCGCTGCTTCAAAAGAAAACAGTACGCTTAAACGGATCCTCGTTTATTATTATTTTTTTTAAATTTAGTCTTTTATAATAATCGAACTTAAATATTAGTAACAATATATATATATATATATAT
>KZ651411.1:494990-513984 GCA_001010745.2 Gerris buenoi
AAGGGAATAATAATGCATTATTCTCGAGGTACATACAAAATTTTATCTCCAGAAAAAGCGCTTTCTAAGATTCGTTTAACAAAGAAAACATTTGTATTTCTTTATTAAACGTATTATTATAGTATATAAATTATTTAAATGATTTAAAACAATTAATAATCACTTTTAAAGTAATAAAAAATATAAAGTTCAACGGAAGTTAAACAAAAGTAAACAAATCATCGTAGAATGACTCGCAATACAGCTGGGAGTTTAGAAGCAGTGCTGCCAACCTGATTTCAACCAATTCTCTATATTTACCATTCATTCTCTACTATTTACAAAATAATTAGGTTGGCGAACGTGGATTATTTGCCCGTTTTCACATTATTTCCCTGTTTTTACATTATTTCCCCGTTTTTGAGAACAGGGATGAAAAGACCAACATTATTACCTATAAACTAGCCCTGAAAAGTTACTTTTCGTCCCTGCTGGAGATAAAATAATTATATGTATGTAAAAAATTAAATAAAAAAAGAAAATAGGGGGGATAGCGTCATGCGGTAGACAATATTGGTGACACGCAAACTAATCTAAAACCTTCACTAAGAAGTAGAAATGCTACTACAACCGATATCAAACAACAATGACCCAGGTTCCCTCCACATCAATTATTAATAATAATACCTTAGAAGAAATTTCAAAATCTATAAATATAATATACCTACATTTTGAAAAATTATCCTTAAATTTGGTTCTTATCCATAGAAGGACGTGGGGTCTGCTCATTTCAATGTGGTGACAGCTGACAAGATTGACATGAGTATAAGTGAAGACTTGTTAATTTAATTTATAAAATAAATCAGTATTCTTTTTGCTAACCAGCAGTGTTTCCAAAAGCTTTTTACAAAGTATACATTTTTTTTTTTTTTAAATTTTACTTAATTCTTGCAGGAAATGTGCTGATGACAACACTTAATGGTTAAATTAAAGAGAGCAAAATTAAAAGTTAGTAGCTACAACTCTAGAACTTTTGAGGAGGCGACAGTCCCCTCCTTTTTTGGTGTTTTAAAGCTTTTCTTAATTAGTAAAAATATCTCTTCTCAATATTTAACATTCATATTTTCATATTTTTTATTTTATTTTTATTTTTTTATTTTTTTTTAGAAATACAATTTAACCAACATCTTTATTTTTATAATTCACATATAATGATCTGAATACATATAATGTTTTGGTCATTATAACTGCTATAACTACATTTATAATTTTGTTAACTCTTTTACTGTCTAATTAAACAGAATATAACATTTTATTTTAACTCTGATGCCTAATGCTTAGTACCAAAAATGATTTTCAGTAAAACTTATTTCCAGTGTTATCAAAACACTATAAATTAGTTCCATCTAATAAATTGTTTCAGCTGTAATATAGGAACTTCTTATTTACTTAGGAGTGGAAACATCGTAAAAATTTTACTCGAGTAAATTGTTACACAAATGTTTCCAGTTGAGCAGAAGTGACTTCTTTACATTTAAAACGCCTACTTCTTGTGATAACACAGGAAGTAAGTTGTTCTCTAATAACTTCGTACTCTCATACTGGTTGTGGCAGATTTCGTGAAGCATTGAGATCATGGGCTAAATATATAGAAGTTACTTCTTTGCAGTAGCTTAACAATTTACTTGCGTTGGACTATACGAAAATTTCTCTCTCAGATGAAACTAATTTATAAGGACAAACAATAATAAGCTTAAAATTAAGTAGGCTAGATGGAAACTACTAAAATTGGGTTTCCTTCACTATTAATTTAACGGATGATTGATTCAGTCAAATAAACTTTAAGTACAAAAAACTCTCAAGAAAGTTATTTCTCAAAAACACGAGTCAGTCACGACGATTTTTATTTAAAAAATTACATTTTTTAGTCCAGGGTAACATCGAGTTCCTGAGAAAGAATGGTTGAGATGTTCGATTCCCGCCGGAATAAATCATAAAATCTGATAAACAAGAATGTCTAGAGAAATTGATTAGGCTTGTTCTTTCTACTTTTCTTAAAATATAATGTTATAAATGATATGTAATAGTAAAAAAAATTAATAAAATAATTAATTACTTAACGATGTAGTTCGCCTGTAAGCATAAACATCCTTTTCTTCGCTGTTTTACGCATAATAAAGTATATTAGCTATAATATTCTTTTATCTCTAGAATCAAGCGGTTAAAGTCGTAGGACGGAAAATACATTATTCTTTTGGTAAAGGATCATTAACCATCTAGACGAGACCTCGAATAAACGAACCTGGCCTGTAAAACAATTTATCCTTAAGGTCTAGATATATTGGGTAAGAAACATGAATAAATTTTGAATAATGTCTGTCAAGAATGTTGCAAAGTGAGAAGAAGGAACTTTTATCAAAAAAGAGTGGAGTTTATATTATGCTATCTATTTACGTGACTATATGCTATAAAATATGCGTTAAGATGAATGATTAATTCTTTTAAAAATTATAATACTAGTGTTGTATTAACATTATAAATATCGAGAATGTTAATATGGTACAAATATATTTCTTTTCTACAAATATTTTTAATCTCCAGTAGAAAAAGTTATGATTTTGGATTAGTACAGAGGGACTAAAGTAAGTCTTTTCTTGCCTGAACTCAAAAAGTAGGGAGAAAAAGAAAGGATTACCAACTTCATTATTTAATAAATAGTAAAGAAAGTATAGTATAATGAATGGCTGATGTAGTAGGTTGTAGAAATCAGGTTGGCGACACTGCTTTTTCGACCTTGTTTATCATTGTTTTCAAACCTGCATCTAAATAACCTTCTATTTGAGTTTAACTGCGATTCTAATTTCTTTTTATATCTGACATTAAAAGGACTAATAAAATTAAAAGGTCTAATTTGTTATATCTGACATTAAAAGGACTAACAATTATATTATAATTAACAATAAAAAAAAAAAAAAAAAAAAAAACTGTGCAACAGATGAAAATGTGTATATTTTCTCCCGAGTAGAGATCAAATTTTGTGTACCTCGGGATTAAAGTGCTACAAATCCCCTCGCGGTAATTATCTATCGTTATTCCCTCGGCTTCGCCTCGGGATTCAATTCATAAACATGTCGTTATTGACTGGATTAATCACTCTGAACAAAACCTATTTGTGTGTTTATTAGTGAAAACACATCTATTCACACCTCTAGGATGCAACCAAGATTATTTTTGATTTTTGGATTTTGTAAGAGTAAAAAAAGATTACCTTAGGTTATCACTAAGCCTTTTTATGAGTAGTCTAAACATTGTTGCACTAAGAAAATTAGTCATAAGCAATCATTTTCTTTGACTGATAATAATTTGTAGGTCATCTAAATAATTACAGTAACCCATTCTAGATTTTTAATAATCGATAATTAATTATTAAGAAGTCACGTGACTATTTATACCATTAAGCGTCATCATTATAACTAATACATTAAAAGGATTCGTTATTGCGTTATTTATTATCTGAAGTTCATATTATGTAATTTGATATTAAAAACAAACAATTTGCATCTAAATTATTATACTATTGACTATTGAACATATATTATGTATAATACATAAAAAAATACTATGATAACAATTTCCAAGTTAGAATTAAAGGTAAAACAATCAGTTCCTCTGAACAATGAGCATTAAATTCCCTTTCCAAATTCAGAGATCAGACCATATTTGAATCCTGCCCACGTAAATAGGGATTACCTTCATATGAACTTAAGAACGATTGATCCCTAATCCTGGATTAATGTTGATAAATGAAATTATAACTTTATCCTTTTATTTATCGGGATTTTACATTTGTCACATTTTATAACAAATGATAATTACTTCCGAGCTTACCGAAGGCAACAGACGCTACGTGATTATTGTGAAGAGCAAATACTTTCTGTCACCGATTTCAAAAATTCCAAGAGAGAAATCCGTTTCAGACAGCATTGAACATGTTTGGATCTATGTCTGGCTATCAGTCTGTCGCTAAATTTTTGCGAATCAGCATTATATCTTAAAAACCAATCGTTCGATTTTAATGAAATTTGTATGGTAGGTCATAAGTGGCCCATTGTTAGTCCCATATAAGTTTTAACCTTCTGCGCCCATTTATTTTTCTTTCTCATGCACAAACAATGTTATTTACACCTATATCTTCAAAAGTACTCATCTGTTTTTTATGAAATTGGGATGGTTTATCAAAAGTAGCCCGCAGATAGCTCCAGTAATTTCAGTTATTTTTAAGTTTCTATTATATTTTAACCGTGTGTGATCTTTACATTTTTCTAAACTAATAAATAAATAATTTTTACCGTTTTTAAAAACGCTGGGACAATTTAATAAATTTGACAATAATACTTTGTTAGAGCATTAAATAATTAAAGTGTATGAAGAAAGACGCCGCGGAAGTTATGCTCCTCACTAATTGCCAGACTAGTTTTAGTTATTTCTTTTGTTTAATGTAAAACATTTATCAAGAATAAGTTGGATTGATAGTTAAAAATATCAAAGTTTTAACTTTGAATTTTAATTAGCAACAAAAGAATAATTGCTTTTATTGTTACTTAACCTTATACAGCATGGAGCGAAAAGATTATCTAGATTATCATATTAAATTCTAACTTTTATTAATAAAATATATAAATGTACAATATTGTTTAATCTATCTCCCGAGCTTTAATCAATACATTAAGAGTGAAATAATACGTATAAACATATATACATACTAGGCATCGCGTGCCTCTATCATTGAAGCGAGCGTACAAAAATAATTATGTGTATGTTTTAACGATCTTTATTTATAGCGGTGTCGCAGTTGGTTTTACAACAAAATGATATTCGAAAAAAATGTTCGTCTCATCGAATAGATGAAGTTAGAATTTTTTCCCGTCTTAAAATTCCAATTTTAATTTGCGCGCGAACGCTTGGACAGACAACGTTGTCTAACGAACTCGACCTGAGCATTGGTAAAATTAACATGTGTACCAAATTGCATCAAAAGCGGTCATCTTTTACTCAAGTTATCGACAGACTGACAGACCGACATGGAGCATATTTCTTTGAATGTAGGAAGCTCGCTTCAATTATTACCCAATGAGGATATCCCTAGCGTCGATACTTGCCTGATCGAAGGATTACTGGACTGGTTAACTTTTCTGTCAGATATCTCATTTGAGTTCAAGTGCTTTGTGATCACCTTAAGGACTGATAAGGATGTTTACAGTTTTGCACTAAAGCATGTATTAAATCGAATAATCATAAGGTTTATATTAATCAGAATGTTTAGAAATACCCTCTCACATCTAAATTAAGGTGAAGATTCCTAGTATCAACATTACTATCGAAGCATTCGTCAAGGTCTTCAATTTGAATATATATTTGACAAAAATTGAAGTATTAAAATTATTTTTTACTTTTAAATTTGTACTTATTGTGAATCTTTTGTCTTTGTATTATAATTTGTTGGGTTCTTGAAGCTTTATTGTTTATGCTTTCGCCCGCAACCTCAAATTTCCTGTCGCTTCTTTGTATTTTTTTATTCTCATTATTATATTCTTTGTCTTTGTACTACACGTCCTTTGTTTTGACAAAGATATAATTATTCCTTTTTTGAATCACATATATTTCACACCCTTTATTTTTTTTTTTAAATTAGATTTATTCATTTATATAAAATGTATCTGATTGTACTGCGAGAGGTTTATACATTTTGACAAGGTATTTTATAATTAAATACATACAGGTATTATATTGAATCTTTTTATAAAATAAATAAATAAATAAATAAAAATCTTAAGAGATTAGCATTTTAATTGCAAAGCTGTTTCATGGCATCTAATATTCAATAGGATGTACCATTGGCATTTCTTTGCGGACTGCGATTATCTAATAGTTTCCCATTTTAATTTGAGAATCACATTAAAAATAAATATGATTATTAGAATGTTCTTCCAACTTTCATTGGACCAACGTATCATTTTTCACCATTTTTTAGTAACGGTTTCTCCTCTCGCTTGATTCGCTCTTTTCGTCTCCAAAATGTTAATGAAATTTTACGACAGTAATTATTTGTGCAACTATTGCGCAAAGTGGCACTTTGCTGATTTCGAGAGAAATATCTACGCATGAGCCGCAGGAGAGGGCGGAAAGGTTTGTCGAGTGCAGCAAAGAGACTTTAAGCTCGAGATGCACATTATATTTTTCCTACAGTTAGTTTATAATTTGTAAATAAAATATAAAGTAATAGAGTGTTCATCAACATGAAAAAGGTTTTACAATATCAACTAAACCAGCTGTTCTGCTTATAGCCAGTGTTGCCTTTTTTTTGCCCGATTCAGCAAACCTGACCAAGCCATGTTATTATTTTTCATTATAACACTAACTCATAACATTTGATTTTTTATTTTTTTATATTTTTCTTAGATTGTCTATCTTTACTTTTTATATCTTAACATTTTAATATTTGATATATAGTGTTTAAATCATGTAGTTAGTTAAAAATTAATCATTAGTTGTCATTGTTATTATAATTTGAATTATTTTATCTTTGTTTAGATTTAAGTTCTTTATGTTGTAAGTTCGTTATGTTGGAACCCTGGAGTGCGGTAAAGTAAAACGAGTAATAAGTACAGTAAGATGCTGTTTTGCGTACTATTTTGAGTGCGATAACAACCAGTTTATCGGTCAACTGTAGGAAAATATATTTAAAAAAATCCATAGAATCTTTTAATCATCTGGTTGATAATTCAGGATAAAAAATTATTTGAGGATGTCAATTTCACAATTCTTCCTGTTGACTTGAAATTTTAAAATTTTGCTATCCTTTTATTAATTAAACGTATACTTGATAATATATTAAAATTTAATTATATTTAAAATGCCAAAATTAAAAAGCATGAAGCATCTATTATCTCTCTGTTGCTTAAAAATGTGTTATTATGAAACATAGGATTTTTGTCAGTGAGATTTTATTTCAGCCTACGGAGTGCTGTAACTAAATATCACGCGAACATGACACCAGAGGTCTAATTATATGATGACAGTATTTTTAGTATAAGACTTTTGGTAGATTTTTAGAGTTTTCTTGTCCTTATTTCGTTTCTTATATTATATATTTAAGTAATTTATAGAAAATGAATTATAATTAACTACATTTTAAAAGAATCGTTTTGTAAAATTGTTTAAATTGCACTTCTAACATTTTTTTATTGAACAGTGAAATAATCGTTTCGTTCTTATTAAAACAGCAATGAAGATAGAAAAGCTAAACTAATCAAATTAACAGTGTAAAAACTGTTCGATATAATTTAGATAATCATGTACACATTTTTATTGCGATTATCTCCATTTTTCTTTATTGATGAACACCATTTCCTTAGAAACTTAACTGAAATCTTACTTATATAGTTCAATTTGTATTAAAATATAATTCATTTACCATTGATTTTTATCAAATTGTTGTCGAAAATAATTTCCCGTTGAAACAATTTTTGAATGATAAACCACCATTTTGAACCCCCATGTTCGACTTAATTGACCTTTGCCCGTTGAAGTTTCACCTCAATTGCATTATTCCAATGATATATATTTGAATCCTGCCCACGTAAATAGGGATTACCTTCATATGAACTTAAGAACGATTGATCCCTAATCCTGGATTAATGTTGATAAATGAAATTATAACTTTATCCTTTTATTTATCGGGATTTTACATTTGTCACATTTTATAACAAATGATAATTACTTCCGAGCTTACCGAAGGCAACAGACGCTACGTGATAATTGTGAAGAGCAAATACTTTCTGTCACCGATTTCAAAAATTCCAAGAGAGAAATCCGTTTCAGACAGCATTGAACATGTTTGGATCTATGTCTGGCTGTCAGTCTGTCGCTCAATTTTTGCGAATCAGCATTATATCTTAAAAACCAATCGTTCGATTTTAATGAAATTTGTATGGTAGGTCATAAGTGGCCCATTGTTAGTCCCATATAAGTTTTAACCTTCTGCGCCCATTTATTTTTCTTTCTCATGCACAAACAATGTTATTTACACCTATATCTTCAAAAGTACTCATCTGTTTTTTATGAAATTGGGATGGTTTATCAAAAGTAGCCCGCAGATAGCTCCAGTAATTTCAGTTATTTTTAAGTTTCTATTATATTTTAACCGTGTGTGATCTTTACATTTTTCTAAACTAATAAATAAATAATTTTTACCGTTTTTAAAAACGCTGGGACAATTTAATAAATTTGACAATAATACTTTGTTAGAGCATTAAATAATTAAAGTGTATGAAGAAAGACGCCGCGGAAGTTATGCTCCTCACTAATTGCCAGACTAGTTTTAGTTATTTCTTTTGTTTAATGTAAAACATTTATCAAGAATAAGTTGGATTGATAGTTAAAAATATCAAAGTTTTAACTTTGAATTTTAATTAGCAACAAAAGAATAATTGCTTTTATTGTTACTTAACCTTATACAGCATGGAGCGAAAAGATTATCTAGATTATCATATTAAATTCTAAATTTTATTAATAAAATATATAAATGTACAATATTGTTTAATCTATCTCCCGAGCTTTAATCAATACATTAAGAGTGAAATAATACGTATAAACATATATACATACTAGGCATCGCGTGCCTCTATCATTGAAGCGAGCGTACAAAAATAATTATGTGTATGTTTTAACGATCTTTATTTATAGCGGTGTCGCAGTTGGTTTTACAACAAAATGATATTCGAAAAAAATGTTCGTCTCATCGAATAGATGAAGTTAGAATTTTTTCCCGTCTTAAAATTCCAATTTTAATTTGCGCGCGAACGCTTGGACAGACAACGTTGTCTAACGAACTCGACCTGAGCATTGGTAAAATTAACATGTGTACCAAATTGCATCAAAAGCGGTCATCTTTTACTCAAGTTATCGACAGACTGACAGACCGACATGGAGCATATTTCTTTGAATGTAGGAAGCTCGCTTCAATTATTACCCAATGAGGATATCCCTAGCGTCGATACTTGCCTGATCGAAGGATTACTGGACTGGTTAACTTTTCTGTCAGATATCTCATTTGAGTTCAAGTGCTTTGTGATCACCTTAAGGATTGATACGGATGTTTACCGTTTTGCACTAAAGCATGTATTAAATCGAATAATCATAAGGTTTATATTAATCAGAATGTTTAGAAATACCCTCTCACATCTAAATTAAGGTGAAGATTCCTAGTATCAACATTACTATCGAAGCATTCGTCAAGGTCTTCAATTTGAATATATATTTGACNATTGGAAGAATAATTTATACTTTATATTATAATTTATAATTATGTATTTTAGAATTAAATAATATTTGAATTTATTTAAATAATTTATTAGTTAGTATAGGATGTTTCTTATTCCGAAAATAAAGGTTAAGAATTTATAGTAGTTAGTATTAGCAGTATTTATTCAGTTTTAGAAGTTGCAAAATGATAAAAAAGCAATCTCTTAATAAAATAACATCTAGAGGATTTTTATATTTTTGTTTTTTTAGATAGTGCCATTGCTTTGGTTAAACATTGTATCACTATTTAATTAAGAAAAAACTCTGAATTCTAAATAAGAATATAATATAAGTTGTTTTTACTGACTTTTTACTCTCTTACAAAACTAATTACCATGATTAAAATTTTATTAATTAGATAAATTAACAGATATAAAAGTCTGTCGTTACTTCGGAAGTTTCAATAGGAATTCTTGATATCATTTTATTTGTTTATTTTATTTGTTTATTTTTTTTTTATCAAGTGTTGTAATCTCTTAACAAATAAACTAAACCTCTTAATTTTTATAAATTTAAATTATTCTGGAAAAACCTTTTCGAATTTAGCTTACCCATTTAAATATTGTGTGTTAAGAAGATTATATATTTGACATTACTATTTTATTTTATTTGACTCCTTCAGATTCAAAACAATCACTGAGTGTCATACGTTAAAATATTGTAATTGGAAGAAATATTAAGAAAGGAAGTATTATAATATTTTTGGAACGAAGTTCCTTATGGCACGTTCGGAGCCTGGGTGTGAATCCGAAAAAACGACCAAAATCACCGTCACAAAATAACCGTCATGAAATTACCGTCNAATTATAAATTTAAATGATCATTTAGGAAAGAGGAAACTATATTATTTAATGATTATTATTCAAATAAAAGAATTTATGTTTTGTTTATAGAAGTTATTTTATTAGTTTGATTTTGATGGAAACTATTATCTTTAGACTTTTGATGAAAGAGAAAATATTATTTTCTCTGTATTACATTCAGATAAATAATGTTTACTGTAATATGTATGTATGTTTACTGAATTAAGGTCATATTTATTTTTATATTTTTAATGTTATTGTTATTTTTAACGATATAGATTATGACATTATACATCAACTCCAGCTGAAGGCCTAGACCAAGCTTAATAATGTTTTGTTAAAAAAAAAAAAGGAAAATTGTAATCAAATTTGTTACTAATAAACATACTACTATACTATATACGTATTTAGCATTTTATGTGATTTTATAATTTATATTTAATGAAAAATATAAGGAACTTCGTTCCTACCGGGTGTCCCGCGACACCACACGTATTTTTTTTATTAGAAAAAAAATTATAAACCGGAATATGTTTCTCACAATTTATTGGCCTCGTGTCTGTCCGTCGACATTTTCCGAATACATATTGATATTTTTAATTTTTAACTGACTTAAAGATCAATCCGACCTTTAAAAGACTTATATTCCAAATTTTATAATAATAAAGGTCAATTTGACAAATTCAGCTAAGTTTGAGCCATTTTACCTTGCCAACTGAAGTAATTAAAACTGGTCTGAATTAAAAAAAAGTGTATTTTGGTTGCTTTGCAATTAACTGATTACATTTTTACGGTTTAAATTTTTATTTATTGTGTCCGATTCATTTTCTTTACAAAAAATACTGTAATGGATTAAATAATGTAATGGATATTTTTAATTTTATAGTTTAAGTTACATCTCTGAAGAAATTACATCTTTATTAAATCTTTGAAGAAAAAAACATTCTGAGGAAAAAATAGACTAAATTTCTTCATAAAATTATATAGAGCTGACTTCTTTTCAGAGCATCTGTATTAAGATGGCATTTAATTTAAAAAAAAGAAGTTTCATCAGCAATGTCGGAGGAAAAAGAAAGAACTCAGAGTCAACAGATGTATAGGACATAATCGTAAAATTGATTAGCAGGTTTACGAGTTTATCCAGCTTGTTGCTACCTATTTCTCTCCAGTGTAATGATGAACTACCTTAGTTTGGTTTACTTCACTGCTTCATTTTTTGAAGGATAATAACTATTAATTATGATAGAGTATGTGAAGGTGTGTAATTGAACGTGTTATTTTCTCTGTCAAATATAAAATCATCTTATAGGATAGTACAGGACAATGAGGGTATCAGCTTCACTTTACATAACAACTAAATTTTATCATTAGTGTGAATAATGTCTTATCTACCTGGGATTCGTACTAGGACCAGATAGGTATAATGCTAACCAGTCGGCAACAAGAACACATGAAAAATAATATAATATTTTATATTGTTTAAATACAGATATTTTGGAAATAAGAGCTACGCTATTCTTAGAAGGATCAACATCCTTTTGCCCATTTATTTCTTTCATTTCTCTATCCTTAGGTATTTTTGTCCTCTAATTTTTGGTATTTGTGAGATATTGTTTTCCTTCAAATTCTTGGAAACTTTTTAATGTCAGTTGAAATGATTTTCTATTATTTGATTTTAATTAATTAAATAATTCCGTACCATTTATAATATAAGTGAGAATTACATTATGTTTTTAATCTAAAAAAAAAAAAAAAAAAAAAAAAAAAATGAATGCAAGTTGGGACTGGCTCAAAGTACTCTTATTTGTTCTACTTATGTCAAAACTAGTTTTGACTACATTAACAAACAATTATAGTTCCTACTTGTCAATATCAATTTTTGTGACCTTTTTATTATAACCTACGTATAAGAAAGATATTAAAGTAAATTCAGTAATACAATTATAAGTGACTAATTCGCCTCCTGAGATAGTTTAAATCGAATCGATGTAATAACTTAGGTAATTACATTACTAGAAATGTCAAACAAATTGAAAGCCCAAATGGCCAAGGCTGAACCTAGCCTTTCGAGTTAAAGTTTTATGCAAACGTAACGATCTGTTTGACAGTTTTCTCAAGTATTATTCAAAATTTAAGGTAACAATAGGGTAAAATTGACAGAATCCCTCTGTTAATTGACAAAACGCTTTTAGTCTTATTCAGTTATTGAGTAACTAACAATTTATTAACAAGGCTTTCAGATTAATTCGTTTACTAGTTAATATGCTACGAAAAGAAATAAATAATATAAAGCTTATACATTAGTTTTGCTGTGAATGTTAAAACAGCAAATAAAATTATAAAAGATTTTTTCTGTTAGAAAACTTATTCCGGTTGAAAGTTAACGTTGATTACTTATCAATTAATCATATGGGGGAAGAAAAAATAATAATAATAATTTTCAATGAATGCTATAACGCCTTGAAAAATAGTTTGTTAAAAAATTGCATTTTTTTATCAGGTCAACAAAATAGTAAAGGAAATTGAAAGTAAATTTACTAGACCAAAGTGTTAAATAACTAATAAAAACCCATTATTAACCATAACCGATTACCAAAGAACTAATTAAATATTGCTTTAAAAAAATAATAGCTTATTTAAAAAATAACTCTTTTCGTCTCCTTTCAGTTTAATAGTGTTATACAGAGTGCGGCAGTCAAACAGTACGAGTTTGGCGTTGAATGAGGGGCGTGGCTTTAAAGGAGAAGGGCAGGGACTGCATCTATCACATCTGACACTCGGGTATGAAATGAAATGAAATATTTTTTTAACTATTTATTTTTTGTTCAAGAAATACAAAGTAGATAAGTGGAAATTAATTTAATTATAAACTTCTAGACATCTCACAGTCTAGCCAATTTTTTACCCTTCACTTAAAGAATACGACAAAGATGAGAAAACACTTCTCCTTCAAGATGGTGCAATTTTTCATTCTGTACGAATTCCAATGGATATTTGAGGCTTGCATTTTATGGACGTCTAATCAGTCACATCGAGGATTCTTAATGGCCAGCCTTTTTACCAGATTGGACGCCTTTATATTTTATCCTTTGGTGACTTCTAAAATCTAAGGTCGAAAATCGAAAACAACGCACCAAAGACCTGATCATTTGAAGGAGACAATTTGCCTAGAAATTAATAATTTACTCTTAAAATGGAGCCCTGGAAACCCTTCGCAGCGTCACGAGTTAATCTGTCAGACTAAGACAATGTTTCGCTATCCAAGAACGCCAAAGAAATTTGGTATCTGAATTCCCAGAATTCACATTTAACTTATTGAGAAGTATGTTATAGGATTGAGTAAAATAAGTACATTAAATATAAGAGTTCCTTAGGATTTCTTTAAAAAATGCGCTCCCTGCTTTTATTTGTAAATACATAAGCATTTTCTCTAATGACTCTTAGTACTGTGGCTAATAAAAGAACATTTTTTCTTCTTCTTTTTAGTGCATTTATTGTGTTATAATCAACTAGCCGTTATGCCCGTGAAAACGGGCAGAATAAAATATAGTCAAAAAAGAGATAGTTATAATTAAAATATTTAATAAATATATTATACTGTTTTAATAGAAAGTTTTATGCCTTTCGAATCATTACATAGGCATAGCTCAGCGGAAGCGTTTTCGCCTGACGCACAGGAGGTCACTGGTTCAATCCCAGCTTATGGCTCACCAATTTTTAACGTTATAAATCATTTAGAGGTGAGTCGTCGCCGTCGTCGGGACACTACTCGAATATATAAAATAATATAAAATATATAATATAAAATATAAATGTCAAAATTAAAACAAAGTTGTTTATTAATTTTATTTTATTATTTAATACTTTTTAGTCTTCTCAACATTAAATCTTTTACTTCAACATTAATTTACATTGAGTCTACTTCTGTGGCAGTGAGCAGGGAATGAGACATGAAATAGACAGCGTGAGTATGTAAACAGGTTACTCGCGCTGCACGGAGCTCCACCAGTTGACGGTTTATCGTGTGGAAGTCGAAGGACAGACAGCGCGAGTGCCAGGGAGTAAACATTCTGCTCTTCTACTCACTTGCCTTAACCATTTTACTGAATTAGCAGATAAGTCAAAATTCGTAAAAAATCGAAAAAATGTTGTGCTGAAATCAACATTTGAAAGTGTAACGCTAAAAAATTCTGGAACTATTTCGGCAATATCAACTAATAATGCATCGATAAAAACTGTTTAACATAAAGGACAAAATGTAACATGTCTCTAAAGCAGCATCTTTTTTCCAAGTCCTCCACTGCCCGAGGTATAATGTGAAGTGCGAAGAGGCAATGTTATCACGCACTTCCTTTGATGCTGGCTCAAAAGTATTTAGGGGAGTAAATACAGCAGCGCGAGGAGTAGTGGCAATGGCTGAATGTATCCGAGGCATTATAATCTATCCTAACCTCACTTGCCTGCCACTGGTTGACGTTGTTTACATTTTTTTTTTTTTTTTTCAAATTTTGCCGCCAAAATGTATTGATCGGCTAAAATTTGTAATCTGTACAAGTTGCAGTTTTATAGGTTGTTGGGAAGTGGGTAAAATTTATATTACAAGATTAATTTGTCCCGGGCAAACATGGAGGTTACTTTCAATTAACTTCTATGTTTGTCCGTGTAAAAAAAGTTTTGAAATAGCTATTTACGCAACTAGAGCAGTAAGGGCGTTATTACAGGCCGAGGGCGAAGTTTGAAAGCTTAAGTGCGTAGCACGAGTGCGTTAACGCCCGAGGCCTGTCATAGCGCTTACTGCTTGTGGTGCGTACACTATTTTATCGCCCACCACATGTAAACTATCTTCAAAAAACTATTTTGCCGTAATCTTCAAAAACAATAAACGCATATTAAGGTTAAATCATTACCAAAACAAACCGCAGTTATAAAAATATTGATTGTTTACAAATTGAACAGCTGAGTACTACTAGCGCTTCCTGCACACCGCGGCCCGGCCAGGAAGCGGCCGCTTCTCGAACTAAATTAGCGGCACTGTAATGGATAAACCATACATTATTACCAGCCCCAGGGCTGTAATATGGAACATTACCTCCTGCTCAGGACAGCAATGTTTACAAGTGGAGGGCGATAAAATAAATTATTATTGCAATAAGAACTGAGTAAAATTATTAATTCGTCAATGTGAATTTGAATATTCTGAAACAAAATTAACTAATCTAATCAACCAATCTATACATATGTATAATAAATGTACACACGGAGTTAACGGTGAAAGCAGAATTAGATGTTTTAAAGTTGATAAAGTAATTAGCTCAGTTCCTAATGAGTAGGATGAAAAATAAAGCAAAAGTTGTTAATTTGGTTTAATAGTTTACAAGTAGTAAACACGTATTTGCGATTAGAATGGATCTTAATGCATATACCTAAGAGCTTTAATCATTTCCCAATAGTTTTAGAACTAAAATGAAAACTTTGCCAGATAATGATGAAGTTAATTTAAGATTTAGAGTTATCTTACTTATTTATATTTTTAGTTTCTCATAATGTATTGTAATGACGCAAAAATCAGATTATTTCATTACATCTTATTCTGTGATATTTAAAGGACATCTGAGTCTAAAAAAATGGCTTTCTGTGTTTCTGATGTCTGTTTAGACGCGTTCAGTCTAAACTAATTAAATAATAAAATTTCAATTAAATTTTACGTAAATTAAAATATAATAAACTTACAGAAAAAATTGTTTGTTTGAACTTTAGCTCTAAATTTATTGGCGCTGCCTTTCAATAATCGTAACAAAAAAAGTTTTCAAAAACGATTTTGTCTAGAATAAATGTGACTTTCACCATGTCTATGCAAAATTTAAATTTAGTAAAGTACCCAAATCAATTTTAAGAATACCTTTTCTCGATTAGTTAAAATTTGGTCCAGTTTCCTCTTTATTAAAATAAAATGTATTTTATAAAGTTGTACTTTTTGAGCACAGGTACTTTTAACTATATAAAAAAAACTAAAAATAATAATTTTAGAATTAGCAGGAGACATGAAGTTTTCTTTGAAAATTATTTGTATATGATGTTTGAGTTACATTAATTGGTTTTAATATTTACGATTAAATTTTTTTTTTCCAGAATAATGATGGATAGGAGTGAGATACATATTTGTTTTCATTTCCATTTGTGTTTTGTAAAAAAAAAAAATAAAATAAAATAATAATAAATAAACAAAATACAATATGTAGAAAAGATATTCTATTTTATTCTCTTCATTTCGGGTTTTTAGTGTCAATCTAACCACAACAGTATTAAATTAACAAGGTTACTAAATGACAACTGCGTTAGAAAAGCTAGGTTAAAAAAAAATGTTAAAAATCTCAAATTGAGTGGGGTGTCCCCACAAAAAAAGAAAAAATACATATTTCAGTATATGAGATTCACCGGATGTAACAAGCTCATGCAATTAAATCAATTCTGTTCTGGTTCAATATACTGCGGCAATCAATTTAAACAGGTTCAATGTTTTCGAAAAGCTCACATGTACATAGTATTGTACTAGTAGTAGTAGTAGTCTAGTACTTCCTAGTAGAACGGGTAGGACAAATAACTTGTTCGAACCTTGCAATTAGGCCATGATTTAGGCCCTTTTTACGCCCCGTGGTAAAGAGTTTCAGCCACTTCACACATCATACACATATGTAAATTGTACCACCGAAGCGAGTATGATGTGATCAATAGTGAGCCATATAAACCAGAGCGTCACGGCGAGGAATCGAACCCCATCTCGTTCCACTCATAATTCAGTGATGGCCGAGCAGACGTGGTTTAACCCACATGTCCACGCTGGCTCTTTAGTCTTGTACTAACTATGATGTTTAGTCAATAATCACCATTTAGTAGACCAAAAAACACCCAACAGGGAAAGAAATAGTTTTTTATTCATATTTCTTTCTAAGTGAAAAGATTTTTATTTTCTTTATTTCTTTGCACGAAGTTCTAATTCTGTCTGACGTGAATCGTTACATCGAACATGTAGCATTATACGAGGCCACAACAGAGTCTTAACTTATTTATTTAAAGGCTCTTCTCTACTAAAAAAATAGGTCCATACATAGTAAAAAATATACATTTTTAGGGTTTCGTAGTTTCGTAGATCATCCTCGAAACACTTCTGCTGAGGGTAATATGTCTGTCCGACCGTCGTAATTTATATTTTATTTTTAATTGCAAAATAAATCCTGTCTAATAATTATTGAGGCATGGAAAGAAGGGGGAAACATAGAAACTTATTAGTTTTCTTATTCGTCTACAAGAAAATAAAATTATAATTATTTTCGCAGGGGAATAATTTCCTTTTGCATAAGTGTCCTACGCTGGCTTATTTTGAAAATTGCTTCCTCTTTTGTCTTCAAACAATATTCTTTAATTTCATGCTATTTTTTTAAAGAATTTAAAAGTAATAAGTGTTAAAATAGGACAGGGGAAAAATAATATAGATGTATAATATCTTTCTATAGATTTTAGATTTAATAAATTCTTCTGTAACTAAACAATTACTAATTGTTTTGCTTCCAAGCTTACCGAAGATAACGGAAGCTATGTGATCGTTTTGAAAAACGCAATTTTTTTTTGGCGATTTCATATTCCTTGTAAATAGCATTGATGAATGAAATATAACAAGTGAATGCAGTATATTGTCATATACTATAAATAAAAACATTTCACTAACAATATACTGATTAATTGTATGTTTGTATTATTGTATTGTAATTGATTAAATGTACTAGTGTATTGAACTAGTAGTGTTTGTTATATACTACCTATTCCTACTTATTTACACCTTCTCCATTATCATTCATTTTATAAATTGCTGTTAAGAGAACACTGATATAATTTAACCTGCTTCTGTTTATACTTAAATTGGCTATCGTGCCTACGTTTGGTATCATCAATGCCTAAAATGAATAACTACAAATAACGTGGAAAGGCCTTGGTATTTATCACATTATAATTGATATCAACTCCATTTGCGAACTTATTCTACTAAATAAGAAGAACAGATTTATATCAATTAATTTATATTTGGTAATTAATAAAATTGTACTAATGCATGTAAAATTATAAGAATAGCCATCGAAATTGATTGATATATAAATGATATTTTAAAATAAAAGAATGATGTCTTCAACATTCTATTCATAGCATAGATAAATAATTCATTATTTCATATCATCCATTTCCTGAAAATAATTCATTTGGTTTTAGTCCGGATCCGTTTTTACAATTATAACACCTTTTTTATTTTTTATTTATTTATTTATTTTATTTTATTATTATTATTTTTTTTTTGTTTGGAGATATATATTTATTTACTCAATTTTCTACTTCAATTATATATCTTAGGTCTTCAAGGTATTAATAAACACAACTACCTATTTTTGGAATATTTCACCTCCTCTTAAGGCATATTCAGGCCTAAAAGAATATTTGTTTATTATCTATCTATATATATAAAGATGAAAGTCCGTGGATATGTGGGTATGTGGATATGTCCTTTATACAAATCTACAGTTTTATTCCGATCATGATGAAAATTTGCACACTTGACCTAAATTGAAGTTATAAGATGAACGATAGCTGTTACCATGTATAGAACTAGATGATAAGAGAAGCTAAGCCAGATCAAGTACAAAATATCACGGGGACTTCGCACGAGCAACCAATACCTCTGCAAACCTATCCAATCGACTTAGTCCTTTAGCCTCCTCTGGGCCAACCCTTTAATAACATTTTCCCCGCCGACAAGGGGCCCCGAGTCATATCAGAGAGATAAGCATCTTAGGTAGATAGAACTT
>KZ651412.1:4258-22719 GCA_001010745.2 Gerris buenoi
GGGGGGGGGGGGGGGGGGGGGGGGGGGGGGGGACACGTTTCACACCCACTTCAAACGGCCCTACGCTCGCCCTATCAAAGTTATAACCAAAGCATATTTTATATTTTTTATAGCATATTATATATTTTTGTATTCAGCTCGACGTACCCTTTAATATGATACCCCTCACGATGTCAAAAAAATAAAAAATAAAAAAAATAAAAATAAATAAATAACCCTTGTTTTTTTACCCTAAATTTTTTGAAAAATATTTTTTTTAAGTCATCGGACGAAAGGTGTAGCCATGAGTGCATGCGACGGACGGATGGACAGACAGACACACGCGCAAAAATATAAGGGTCCTTGGCTTTTGCCTACGGACCCTAAAAAGGAAATGCAATCTAATTATATGGAATGAAAAAGAATCCAATCCAATTCTAATTAATGTACAGACAAAATATACATTTTCTATACAGTAGAACCTTACTATAATGAACTTTGCTAATAACAGACAAAAAAAAAAAAAAACCAAAAAAAACCTGATAACCAAAATAAAAACATTAATTTTTTTCAATATATTTGATTTATATTGAACTCATTATCACAGAAAACACATGGCCCCTAATAGTCCTTTATAGTGAGGCTCTACCATAAATAGATTCTCTAAAATATAGATGAATAAGTGGCTTATGATGAATAAATTCATGGCTTATATATGCATGGATCTGTGCAGAAGAGTGTACAGTTTATATATCAGTTCAGTTAAGTGGACTGATGATTTCAATTCCTCTTTACTGCGACTTCATATTTTACTTCCTTTTGGAAGTGAAACCTCTGAATTTGTAACAAGTGTTGCGGATCATTAATTTATTTTTATAAAAAGCAGTCTGGAAAACTTTTTCCAGTTGAATTCTGACTAAAACATACAATCTAATGTAGAGTATAAGAACTAGTCCTGACCACAAGTACCCCTGGCATATCCAACACTAGAAGATCTGGCATCTCAATTTGTCAGATCTTATCTACTTCTGTGATTGATAAATAAAAAAAAAACTGTGCTACCCTGGCCCTCTGCCACAACTCAGTAATAATTGTTTAAATCCAATCTAGTTCCCCATAGATGGCCACTGAATACAGATAAAGCACTGACACAGTGTAATGTACAGAAATGAAAGTTACCTCTCTCTTGAAGTCTTGTGTAGTTTTCACTGAAGCATTCTCTTTGAGGGTTTTGATAGCTACTTGTATCGGCTCTTCTAGAACCCCGTGGATCTCCCCTTTGTACACTTTGCCTGCAACATGTATGACATTTAGTTTTATTTGGGTATTTTCAAAATAGTTCAAAATTGAATAGACCATGTTTCCATTGGTAACATCCTCCTTCATTGTTCATTATCACCACTTGTCCAATTTCTCTAGGGCTATAACTCGTGTCTCAATATAGATTCATAATACATAGATAAGAGTGGCACTCACCGAAGGCTCCCTCTCCGAGCTCCTGTACAAATCTAATAGTGGACGGATGGAACTCCCTCACCCTGGCCCTTGACTCACTCTTGATACTGGAAGACCCGGAGCCTGGGATCAGGGAAGACATCTCCATCCCAGTGCCTTTCCCTTTCCTACATGGAGATCCCTTCGAACCCTGCAAATAACAACCCCAATACAAATTTTCATATTTTTCACACAAAGACACTAAAAATTTATAGAATCCAATTCAAAACAAATTTTCTGATGATCTATTTTCATTTTCTTCTGCAGCAAATTAGAGCACTATTATTTTGAATTAAAAATTCTTACAAGAAAAAGTGTGACAGATAATTTTTTTTTTCCAAAACAAAAATTTTAGCAAATCTAGCTTCATACATTCGACAAACTATGCACTGTGTCTATTCGTTTGTTTATCAGTAACATTCACTCATGTGACAATAACTTTTAGTAAGAGTTTACTGATTTATTTTAAATTTGGTAACAGGCTATTTGTTGGACAGCTTTATTAGTCCAAATATTTGTGTGTCAGTCTTGCACATTATGAGCATATTTGGCCATATTTTTATTTTGATATTGAAAACCTCCTAAATTAATCGATTCGATGGAACAAACTTTTTTTTTTTTTTAGTAAAAAATCAATAGTGCTACCACAATAAAGTGATAAAATAGGCAAATCTATTAAATCATTCAAGAACATTATAAACAGAGAAAATATTATTTTTACATTCTAAGATATCGATTTTAATAATACTTCGTACAAATTGTCTAAAAAGTAACTTTGAAGAGGCATGTAAAATTTTAACTTGATGCAAGCTGAAGATTTATTGTAGTGAAGTGATACATTTATAAAAATATTTGAAAAGGATTTGCAGCCCTTCCCTATATTCAACTCACAATCTTCAATTATTATGAGAATGATGATCATTAATTTTTTATTAATATTCAATATCTATATGCTATAAAGCCACATGGCTAACTGACTCACTGACTGACATTAATGTTAGCCCACTTCCAGAAGAGCTAGAGACTTGCGGTTTGCGCCATTCGACACGCAATGTCCACATTGTGAACCAAAATAATTATAAAAAGTTTACTTTTCCCACTCCTTCCCCCCCTAAGAAAATAAAAATGGCCGACTTGATTTTTAAGCAATTTTGGGGGCTTATTGCGGCCAAACGGTAAGTCCAGTTACCAGCGGTAACTGATTTTAAAAGATCTACAACATTGGTCCTATGACTTTTTGTCGTATTTTCATCGGTTGTACCTTAGATGGTGATAATTTTGGTATTTTTTTATTTTTTTCTATTTTTGTCTTTGAATGGTCATAGTTTCTATAATTATTGGCCAATTTTATTTCTGATTGGGGCGTAACTCTGTCGTAACTGATACATGTTCCTGAATCCAAGCTTTTAATCTTATTCTACAAATCTAGAGAGCCAAATATTCACGGCAACAGAACTAGACCGAGAATTAACGCTTATAATTGTAAAGTACTCAATTAGTACCTGGACCTAGTACATCTATTAGAAATTCAATTTTTAAATTTTTGGTAGTTTTATTACTACGGAAAGATTAAACTTAAATAATCCAAATTACAATTATCAATAACTAAGAATTACAATAAAAAAGAATCATTCTCCCGTATAGCTCAGATGGTAAGAGCACCTGTACGGATTAATAGGAGGTACCGTGGTTCGATTCCCGGTGCGGGGGTGTATTTTTCTCTGTATGTCTCCCGTAGTTATTGATAATTGTAATTTGGAAAACATTGTTATTATTTTTTACTCCTCTTTTCGTGACGGTTACGAATATACCTAATTTATTTTTTTATCTTTAGTTTGAATTTTTTGAGTAAAAAAAATCACAGGGATGGATAGTAAAAAGATCACTTGACGATTTTTCGGAAAAAGTCCAAGTTTGTCTGATCTTTATAAAATTTGTCATGCTTATCAAAATGAAAAATGCAAGACCAAAGTACTCACAGAATTTTGTTTCCACGACTTTTAGTTTCCGAGAAAAAGCCACTCAAAGTTCAAATGTGGCAATTTTTAGAGATTTTGATTGGCCATTTCTCGGGCTTGAAAAGTGATAAATTGAAAAAGAAGGGCATATTTGTAATCTAGTCGACGGTGACTTTAAAACGACGTATAGTTTGTATGGGGTTGTCGACAACTTTTTTTGTACACATTTTCAGGCTCTAAAGTGGGACCAACAAATGGAATATTAATAAAAAATTATTATTATTAGAAGTAGTGATCTAATATTAATGAAACTTTGTATGCAAGCCTTATTTAATATCAGGAACTCGGGAAAAAATGAATATTTGAACTTTTTAGTACATATTTGTACTTTTGCTACAAAGTGTACTTTTGGTACAAAGTATACTTTTTTTTTTTTTTTTTTAAATTTATTACGTTACCATAGTAGTACGTACGTACTGTACGTTAACATTTGGAGCATGTTGAAGGCTTTGTTTCTCTGAAGAAATATGGTTAGAACCAATGTAATTAAATATTTACTGGACCAGTGTAAGAAGAGACAGAGACGGGAATATGTCCGACTTTCCTATTCCCCCCCGTCACTCCTGTCACTCCACCTTACTCAAGCCCCTCTACAATTCCACAGCCTAAGATACTAGCTCACTTTCTTACCTTTGCACTGATTGTTTACTTTCTCATATATAGACTGCAAATTATAAAACTGAATAATTACAACCATCTACAACTTTACCTGATCTTACAAATACCATTACTATATAAGTACCTGGCATATATCTACCTGGCCACTCGACGGGCAAAGGCTGGCTGTAGGCCAGCCAAGACCGACGAGTATATTCAATGATAGAGCCATGTGATAGCTAGAAAAAGTGAGATTCATAATAATGCTAATCCACACGAAAGAGAATCCTTTCTATTAAATTATTACTGCAGAGAAAAACTCAAAAATACTGCTGCATGGAATCCAACTATAGATGAAAATCATTTGTGAGATCAAAAGATAATTTGGTGAGAAAGTTGTACAAGTTGTATTTATGGAGTATGTTAGTTTTTGTCTTTCTATTAACATCAACTGTATTTAGCTTTTGATTTTTCATTGTCTTCTTTCTACATTAAACTGATAAATTTCTCTCTTTTTCATTCGACCATGAAGTGGTTCTACAAACTCTCAAATGGAAACAACTAACTGACAAAAATGTTTTTATTATCAATAAGACTTATGTCATAGGAAGTTTTACCAGGTATTTATTTTTATAATCAATATTATTATTATTATTTTACGTTTTATTTTATTTTTCATATTTTAAATGTTATTTCATATTCCATGTTACTTTGTTACAATATTAATATTTATAACCAAAAAAACTTTTAATATTTACAAAACAATTTATTCACCATTGAATTTATGTCACCAAATTAAGGTATAAAACATATTTTTTGATTTGTAATGTTATAGCCTGAAGAAGCCTTGAGTTAAGGCGAAATATAGCTGTTTTTTTCTAAAGAAAAGGAGGAAGAAACTCTCTCTTTTTTTATTTACCCCTTAAAAAAGACCAAAAGAAAATATATTTTCAAATATAGTTTTCATACAAACAAAAGGAAACAACTAATTTTGTAGAACTTTTTTTTTTTTTTAATGTCAAACAGCTTTGACTTAATGAAGGGATTAAATGTACCTTGAGAGAAGGATCCTGAGGGGAGGCCATGTCTCTCCTTCGCTTGCTTGTAACACAGCAGCAGTAGACCGAGATCATAACACCGAGGAATATGAACCCACACACACCGACGGCAATGTACAGCCACAGAGTATTCACTGTAAAACAAACAAAAAAAACCTTAAATAAATACAAAATATATCACACAAACCAGGGGTCACATCGCTNTTTTTAAATGTTGCGTTCCTTATTGGTTTATTACTGATAAAAAACATTGTGTCCCCCCGGGGGATCGAACCCGGGACTTTTAGATTGAAGACAAGAAATCATTATTTACATAATGGGTAATGCTTACTCATCTACAAAACCCTTAAAAGTACTTGGACTAAGTACTTCCCTGTGATTTTTTTTTGGTTTTACCAACGAAACCCTAAAAAGGATGATTAGAAAAATAAGTAATGGTAGAAGGGGGTTGGGGGTTAAGAGAGAAAGAGAAATGCCTATATCTATATCGCAAAGACAATCGCTGGATATTTAGTAGGGATGGGCTAAACTATTAAATCTGAGTAATAGGTGACACCATTCCAGCTCCGAGCTGGTAATAGGTATTAATACCTATTATTTTATTAATAGGTGACAAAGTCACTGACACTGAAAGGAAGTTTTGCTACCTGCTGTCAACAGATCTTGTATTAGGTGCCAATACCTATTATTTTTTTAATAGGTGACAATGTCACTGTCACTGAATAAGGAATCCGTGACCAGACCAGTGACAGTGACAAGATTTAATAGTTTTAAACACTTGAATCTGTGAACACTAAATTTATTTTATCATTTAAACCTAATAAAAAATATTATTCACTCCACATAACGTTTGGGAAAATTATTCTATTTATGTTGTAACACAATTACTGCTTCCCATTTGATAAAATTATTTATAAAATAAGTATGTATAAAATAGACAAGTCGAGTAGAGACGAAGAGTTAAATCATATTCAGCACTAGAAAATATTAAAAAATGGCGGCCGATGAGAGCCCAATATTTCAAGATATAGAGTATAGGTTCAGGTGCTTAAAAAAAAAAACTATTAAATCTTGTCACTGTAACTGGTCTGGTCATGGTGCCCTCAAGGAACGAAGCAGGTATCAGGGCTTTCTTTCCGTGACATTGTCACCTATTAATAAAATAATAGGTATTACAGTGACAGTATTCAAAACTTCATATTTAATATTTTACGAAGCAGGTATTACTGGGTATTAGGTATTTCTTATTTCTGTGACAGTGACTTTTGTCAACTATTAAAAAAATAATAGGTATTGGAATCCAGTTTCAGTATTCAAAACTTTATATTTAATATATCTTATCCCTTGTCACTGTGTGGAACGGATCCAGGTAGAGAGAGAGCTTTCTGCTAAGTAGAAAAGGGTACAGGCCAAAGGATTACATGTAGGAAAAGGAAACTTCCCCACTAATACCACATGATGTCACCCTACTACTTACTACCTACACCAACCTTCAAAATCTTTAGGGGCCGTTCCGTAACCAGTGACAAATTTAATAGCTTTAACCAAGTCACTGTCACGTCAGTAATAGGTGACACAGTTGGAACCCTATTATTTTACCTATTACGTTAAATAACGCACATCTCTAATATTTAGGTAAACTTACTAGTTAAGTTTGAGGAAGACCTTTAACAAGTACAGCTAAACCAGATTAGATAAGATAACTTTAACTGTAATACATATAAAGAATTTTGTCACTTCGATTATTATTTCTAAAAAAATATAACGTCAAAAAATAATGTTGATTTTATTTCATTTTGTTGGAATTAATTGTATGTTTAGCATAAAATAACCAATTAAAAAAAAAATTAATTTGTACTGGTTTTTTTTTTTTTTTTTTTTGCTAGACATAAAAAGTGTCTCCCCCTCTTCTTCCTTTGCCCTTTGTGGTGCGGGCCCCTAGGCGGCCGCCTATGTCGCCTATGCCTAAATCCGGCCCTGGATGGTTGGATTAAGGTTTATTGGAGGTCTTGCTAAACAAAGCAGTATTGAATAAAACCGAAAGTTTTGATACAGGTAATGGTTTTGGATGAAGTAAAATTTGTTAGAAAATTTGAACAGAGTAGACCATTGTAACTGGAGGAGTCCTGACAGTTACATTACAGACATTCTAGAACAACATGGGATGCACCCTAGTTTTTTGATAGTACAGAAATAAATTAAATAAAAAGCTTGATAGAAACAAATAATTATTATGATATAAAATATGTAAAATAGACAGCCAGTTGAAAATATGAACCCGATTCATATACAAATTGAATGGTAGTGCTACTATACCCCTATAATATTCAGTTAGTCAAGTACACTAAATAATTCAGATGATGGGGGAGTATGCAAAAGCTATCTAGTTGGCTCTGGTCTCTTATTTCACAGAATATTTTTGCTATCTAGTATTGTAATGAAAGTCATACAAAATCTCTCAGTCACAACCGTTTTAAAAGAATAAAAATAAATAAAAGTATGACTGACCACACTGATGTAAAATCTCTCAGTCACAACCGTTTTAAAAGAATAAAAATAAATGAAAGTATGACTGACCACACTGATGTATATTGCAGAGTTCAGGCATGATGTCACTGTCAGATTTGACGTAGCACCAGGGTTGAGACCTGTCATTGCCTGGGTTCCTACAGTAAGCGTGTCCTCCCAGAAGTTCTCTATGTTCAGCGACACTGGTCAGCACCTGATCTGACCACTTCAAGCATTGACTTCCACTACCTGCCACTCCGACCACGCCACGGTAACTCACGCCAGAGCCCCAGTAACAGTACTCTCCTGCCAACATACAACACATGTTATACAAATATGTCAACAGACAACAGGTACTGTTAAACTAACAGACAAGACATGTGGGAAAACAAAAACTGTCAACAGATAACACATGTCGTTATGTATCCATATTGACAACAAATGTGGCCCATTAAAAAAAGCAAATGAATTCATTATGCCCCGTGTTACAAGTATATTCACCATTAGAGCAAAGAAATAATCAGAGTTACAGAGAATGTGGCTATTGTAGAACACAATTTATGATCAATAATTATTTCTTATAGATATTTTTGTTGATAAAGTTTATATCAAATTTCAATCACACCCAATAAATAAAACACATACACATTAACAAAAGATTCATTACACTATTCAACTGATGAAAAACAAATAATTGATAGTTGTCCTGAAAGCCACCTAAATGCTAATACAGTAGAATCCTAGTATTTCTTATCCCGTTATATCATATATCCCAATAAATCGTATATTATTGCCAGTCCCTTGAAAAAAAATCTCGATAATTCGTAAGAAACTATGCATTTCGGTCCCCTCAGTATAACGTACTTTTTTTTCCTTTTGAGGTGAACAAAAATGTCATAACTCGTATAATTCTGAGAATAATCCCGATAAAACGTATGAATGGAGGGGTGCCATTTCCAAGATGTTGCTTCTTCACTATCTGTTGATTTATTTTACTCAGAAAAAAAAAAATTAAAAACAGTTCAAACTTCACTAAAATTAGAGGAAGCGTTAATTAAATGGCTTTATTAATTCCGAACTGCAAAGGAACCTATTGGAGGAAACATTTTTCGGGGGAAAAAATTAGAACCCTCGCATGATGTTTGATTGGCAATACACAAAGACTCAGGGGGGAAAGTGTGATCATGTTTAAATGCAATTTCTAGACAGCCTAAATGAAGGAATAACTTATAATTCTGAGAAAAACCGCGGTTAAACGTATATGAAAGGAGGGGACCCTTTTCCAAGATTTATTGTTTACCTCCTTTTGCTATACTCGGATAAAAATTAACTACAGTTCAGTCAAATATAAGAAGTTAAAAACATACGAGTGCCAGCCAACAGAACCAGACATTGAAATCAAAGCCCTTTATGGACTATGGGTGGCATCTCTTATCCTAAAATTAAGATATTCCTGTCCCTTTTCAGGACTTTTTGATGATATTGCGGTCGCAGGAATACTCACCGACGAGGAAATGAATAAATACAAGATTTAATTATTACATGTATTTTTTTTATAATCCTGATTTAGTGAACTACTCGATATATAATATTTTTCCTTCGACCCCTTGAAGATACAAAATATCGGGATTCTACTGTATAACAAATTAATTATGTAGGCTTCTGCGGTCGGTATCAAAAGGAAGGTCTAGGTCTCAGTGCATTCAGAGGAGTCGGAACACCTCATAAAGTTTCTAGGAGACCAAAGTTCTAGAGACGGAATTTGGCTATCAAACCAGAATGGTTTTGAATGCCAAAAAAAAGAGAAGCACCCAAATAATTTCAAAAGGGAAGATGGTTTTAAGGAGTCCCAGATGTGGAAACTAATCTTCACAGCGACCGTGAGCAAACAACCACCAGCTACTTCCTCCCAGACCCTACCCCCACCCGGACAAGATTTAAACCTCAGATCTTGTCCAAAACCTCCAGGTATCGTTTTTACTTCACCTGGACAACATATACTCCCCTGAGCATGCTCTACACATTGGGTGTGAAATGACAGGACTTAAGCCAGACATTCACCAACAGAAGACCTAGTAAGACATAACAAATTAACTTTGAAGAGGTTGCCTTGTTAAAGGTATAGGAGGATTTACCTGAGTTGACGGGTTCTACCTGAGGAACCCCGACACTAAGGCAGTCCCTGTCTAGAGTCGATCCTAATGTAGGAAGCTCGCTACACGGCAGCATGTGGATCTGTCCCCCTATCAGAGGATGTCTCTTTGCCAAGGCATATTCCTTCCTGCACAGCTCATTCTCAAGAGTTTCACAATCCTGAAATACATCCAAAAAATTAAATATAGCAAATATATAAAATGATACTTCAAAAAATATAAAACAAGTATATTTCAAACCAGAGGTTAAATTATATAAAAATACTTTGACAGTCAATACATTGAAGCATCAAACTTCATTTTCAAAATGTTAAATACACCAATAAGAATCAATGGGACATAAAGTTAAAAACAACTACAGTGCAGAGCAAGCGGTAAAAAATAAATCTCCTCCAATAGTTAATGCATTGGCCCTCCTTGCAGAGATAACCATGGCATCGATGTGAAAACTACCGAGAAATGGGAAATTTAGAACACACTTGCTCTAAACCCTTTCCTTCAAATCCCTATTAATCATCTTTCCTTCAAAACCCTATTAATCACAATGCACTAACTTTATGCAAAGAGGCCTACAATAAAGTATAACAATCTTTTATCCTTCCTATTAGAAAATAAAAAAAATAACTACCAATAAAATATTTATACAGTAAAAGCCTTCTTATCAACCGTATGCTCTCGGCTATAACACCCTTGATACTCACTGACCATTCTTCCCTGGTATATATAAAATAAAAGGTCTGTTTACCACTGTATTGTCAAGATATCTTTCTGTGGTCGTTAGTTCAACGAGATTAAGCTGTGGCCAGTTAATAGTGGTTCCAATGTATTATCAGTTTAAATAAATTATCTTATTTTTAAAATATTAATAACAAAGTAAAAAGGTTTGCAGGTTGCTTCTAGTAAGTAACAAAATAACAATTAGTTATATTTATAAGAAAGATGGATGACCTGTCGACATATAAGACGTGGAAGCTGTTTGGCGTTCTCTCTGCAGACTGCGAAGGCAGAGAAACACAAGGACGGCACAGCATATGCTTCACACTGCTTCGAGATCTCTCTATAACAAATCATATTAGTTGAAAATTAGTCACATTAGTGTGCCACACACAGTGCATCAGGAATGCAAAAATTTATTTTTGATAAATTTTCTAACAGCAAACTGTCCTTTATTATATATAATAGTAATAATAAATCACCCAAGTATCTTAGCAAAATAAAGGATAGGTTTGTGGCAGGTTGGATGTTTTAGAGCCAAGGGTCAGTATTTCTTCCCTCACGAGTTTTGGTTGCGGTCTTAAAACAACCAAAAATATGGCATAGTTACATTGTTTGATTTGGTTCAAAAAATCAATCCATTGTTAATAAATGAATCAAAATTAATTCATGTCATTTTCTCAGGAGGGGTTTGACCCCTAGAAATAGACTTAGCGTGGTAATTTTTTAAATCACATAGGTTGGCTAACGTGAACTGTCAGTATTAATTTGTAATACTACTGTAATTTTTTAAATATATTTTGTCCAATCACAGTAAAATAATCTAGGTATAACATAAATCTCTTGATATCACTGGGAGTTAGGAGCTAGTTCCGCAGCAGTGGCCTAACTACCGTGGAGCAGTTGGAGCAACCTGCTCCAGGCGCCGGCTTAGAAAGGGCGCCACGCCAAGAGAAAAAAAAAAACAACTAAACAGTGGCTGAACTGTAAGAAAATGCGAAAATACAGCGCCCCCGTTTATTAGAAAATGCGAAAATAGGCGCCCCCGTAACTTTAGAAAATGCGACAATATGGCGTCCCCCTTAACTTTAGAAAATGCGATAAAATGGCGCCTCGTAACTTTAGAAAATGCGAAAATACGGTGCCCCCCTTAACTTTAGAAAATGCGAAAATATTGCGTCCCCCTTAACTTTACAAAATTCACCCCTGCCCCTCTCTCTTGGTCTTCGGGAACAGATGAAGTGAGGACGATAAAATGATATGTATAATAAACTCAATATTGTGTTTTGTTTATTGAAACATTTAATTAAAGTATAGAGTATATAGATATAGATAGTAGACATAGTCATAAACTTTTTTTTTCCGTGTACCACTTGCCGATTTTTTCTCCATAGACTCCATACCAGCCTAATATTTAATTTTCCTAAACATAATAACTTCAAATGTGCGTTATAAACAGGTGACTCAGTGCTGCTCACTTTTATAGGTTCCTTTTTTTTTTAAGAGTAGCCAATTGTAAAAAATCAGACATATATTACACTCAAATGTATATTGATAAAGTACTTAAATCCTATAATATCTTTTAATTGCTACGTCAAATATACATTTTCAACAAAATCAGATTTATTTTTTAATTTAATTAAACATAAATAAAAATTTAAGTAAATCAAAATCGTCGGAGCCGTTTTCGAAAAATTATTTGTATTCACGTTTTTTTGGTAGTTACGTCAATAAAGTTGAATTTGGAGCTAAAATTCATTACTCGATCATATTATTTATTATGATTTATCTGAATATGTAAGCTAGTACGAACTTTTTAATAGGTACACTCTGTACATACAGGGTGACCCGCTGTCATGTCATAAAGAAACTGGCGGATTCTATGGGTCAAATTCAACTAAAAATAACCAGTAGGCATTTACCCATATCTCAATAGTTCTCGAGATATCAATTAATTTCTTTTTTTAAAATGCTTCACAAAAATTTTCAAAAAATGCCTAATATCTCATAAACTAAATGAGATAGAGAAATTGGGCCAAGGACCAATTTTAGGCCCAATGCACACAGAAGAGGCGAGAGGCGGAGGCGCGGCGCGGGTGAGGTGCAGGCGCGGCGTGGAACAGGCGTGTTTAAACAAAAAATGCACACAAGAGGCGAGAGGCGGAGGCGCGGTGCGGGCGAGGTAACAGGAGGCATGCTTTTTCAAAATGAATGAAGAGGTGAGGAAGAGGCGTCGAGGAGGCGAGAAAGCGGCGCCTCTTCTGTGTGCATTGGGCCATAAGATTACATGGAGGAGGCATGTTTCACGCCGCGCCTGCACCTCGCCCGTGCCGTGCCTCCGCCTCTCGCCTCTTCTGTGTGCATTGGGCCTTAAAGAGCATAAAATAGCCTTTCAGAATTACTCATTTATTTCCAAGTTATCATCATTATCATTTTTCATTACCAGCTCCAAGCATCTTTTAAGTTCTGTTACATTTGAAAATTTCGATTTTTTAAAATTTACCCTCGAAATTCCTGAGCTTTCTACTCTTAATTGAGGGATGTTAGAAGTGTTGCGATTTCAGGAAAAAATTCTGCACTTCGTATAAGCTTTCAAATGGTATAAATAAAGTTAAAAGATCAACGGACTAGTTTTTCGGTCTGGATCATAAACAATTCTTGTACGAATGTGATTTGTTTGTATCCCGGCGCTGGAGTTTATTTTTCTCTGTCTGTATCCCAGTGTTAATAATGATTATAATTTGATTTAAATTACTATCTCATTTAGTTTTTGAGGTATTAGGCTTTTTTTTTGAAAATTTTCGTGAAGCATTTTAAAAATATATATAAATCAATATCTCGAGAACTATAGAGAAGGGCATATGCTTACTCGGGGTGGAGCCTGTTACACGGGTTTTTACAGTAACATGAATACATTTAATATCCCCTTAAGGCCCCCATACACAATCAAACATTTTGCGCGAAATGTTAGCGCAAAAATTTTTTGCAAACCGGATGTCGGGGAAATTTAGTTAAAAATCATGTTTGCTCAAACATCAAGCAGCCCCATACACGGGCAAAATGTTTGACCATTTATAGGGGCCTTTAGGCCATATCACAGATACAGATAGTGAAATATGTGACATGTAAGTTGGTTGCGCCCCTGGACAGTGAGCTTTATCTTACGTCGAGTCTCACTGTCTCGATGGTACAGTGTTGTATCTCGGAATCTTAATGCACGTTCAAAATGTTTGCGCAAACATTTTGACCGTGTGTGGGGCTGTTTGATGTTTGCGTAAAGTAAACATGATGTTTGATGTGTATAGCCTACATTTGCCCGACATCAGTTTAGCGCAAACATCATGTTCTCGCAAAATGTTTGATCGTGTATGGGGGCCTTTACAGACATTAGTTTTTTTATTTAAATTAAAAATTAACAATCTAATGGCTAGTAAAATAATTGAAACACAACGGGTACATATTACTTTAAGCATGCGAATGCAAGAATAATGATAGTACCTATTATTTGGAGTAGCACATATTGATGATACAATAATGTTTAATCTTTGTCATAAATCAATCGCTATTTATAATAACCTTAGTACATAATAAGTGTTTTGGCAGATTCACCAGCTTCGTTTACAAATATTTATTTTTTACAATTAATATTTGTGGCATTTATTAGAGTTTATTAGGTATTAAGTTTGAGACTTGCACCGATTTTAAAATGGGGGGGGGGGGGGGGGGCGCCAAGGTGATACTGCTCCAGGGCGCTTCTTGCCTAGTTACGCCACTGTTCCGCAGTATTAGGGAACCACAGATAATGGTGAAGTGCTTATTGCCTTTTGTTGGATGATTTGTGAGCTAAATGAACCTTCTTTCTAGTCTGATCCTCTACCCATATGTTCAAGTATTGTTCCATTCTCTCCAATCTAACATCCCTAGTTTGTAACACATTTTAGCGGTGATCGGGGCATTTTCCACGATACTTCGGTCCTATATTTTACAGTGGGTAATCAAATCTGTGGATAAAAAAAACCTGTGGATATCTAATGATTACTTGATTCATTACAATCTCTGCATACTTCAGATCTGTGTTTAGTTTTCTTCAGCAGAATAAGTTACCAAAGGCACACAAACAACCCCAAATGAATAATGAGAAAAAGATTTGAAGCACTTACTCAGAATGGTTGATAACAGTGAAGACGGATTCTAACTTGGATTCTATCTCGGCCTGTGTGATTCCCTCAGGAATGAAAACAGTCTTATTGTTCAGATATTTACTACAAATCTCTCCTCTGTACGTCTAAAAAAATAAAGTAGAAAAACATTTAATAATCAGTTAAAAGAAACAAACAACAGCAAAACTGTCAATAATACAGTCCAAGTAGAAAACATACTTAATAAATAAAAACAATAATAAAATGATCCAATCACCACATACAAATCATATTTTTATAATGATAAAAAAAACATTTTTTTTTGTTTTATATCAATTTATGGATGCCCCAACTAGGATGATATACACCTAAAACATAAGTTCAATAAAACAGAAAAGACATTGGGTATCTTCCAGAAGAAAGGTAAGCAAGTAAAGGTAGTAATACCAAACACTATTTCAATTAATTATTGTGTAGGAAAATCATAAATAAAATAAAGTAGAACCTCATTATAAACAGACTAGTAGGGGCTAAGGGTTGTTGAAAGTCCCTGGTTATAACAAATAATAATGCAAAAGAGTTCATCTACGATTGATACAAAATATACACATTATTGAGAATAATACTCCGGCCGAAATAATTAATCCAGCACAAAATACAACTAATGAATTAATGTCATCTTTATCAAAAGAGAAATACGAACTTACATACAGGAAGTTTATTAAATATTTGTTTCTGTATTTATTATTAAAATCCAATAATGGTAGATGAAGTACGAGATTAAGTTGCTTGTGTGGTTTTACTACCCGAGCTGTCGTTCGGGTGCAAACTCCACACTCGCATGCAAAATGCTACGCACTAGACGCGTAATGTACTATTATTACTTACCAGCTTAACTTGTTTACCTTCTTCATGAATAAATACCATACATTCTCAATCAATATCTCTTTTAAACGATATGCTGAGAGTTAAGGCCCCTATAAATTTTACCATAAGCCAAGCATGGGCGTCCAGACAAGCATGGGAATTTTGGCAGACCTGTCCAGCGACTGTGTTATGTGTAAGGAGACTAACAGAATGTACAGTGAGCCTTACGAACAACCCTATGAACATATCTTAATCTTTCTCTTCTCCCATTCCCAACCTCTGATAATATTAATGAAATGGACTTGAAATATTGAAATTTATTTTGAGGGAGGTGAGCTGTCTGTTGGATATAAAAGATGTTCTTAATAATGCAACTTTGAAAAAAGAAACAAGAAAGCTTGATAGGAGGTCCAGTCACGATTTCAAAGTCCTTAAAAAAAACTCAACTATAGTTAAGCCTCATATCTCCTATTATACTTCAGTATGCCCTTTTAGAGGGATGCTAAACTAAAAGGGTACCCAAATAGGGTCTTAAAAAAGCAACGTAAAAAGAAATTTAAACGAGAAAAACGTAAAAACAGATAATTTCATAGTCCTTAGACGGAATTCCCTTATTTAATTATAATGTACAGTGCTCCCTGTGTAGTTTTTCTTATGTTTAGCGCTTTTTAATAGATTATAAAAGCTAAACTGGTAAAATAAGAACTAATCTAAAGGAGATGATGCGTTTGAGAATCGCTTGGCATGATCTATATACACATTGGCGAGTTGATATATTTTTGTCAAAACAATACATTTGTTGTTAGTCGAACTTCTGACTCACTCAAAAAAAAGTCCGATTTCTTACGTGTTTGTTTTTAAAAAAGCTTAATTTATGCCTCTTCAATAGGATAATGAGGACCAAATCAAAACGACATCAAATTAATTAAGAACTTTTATTTAGAGAGTTGACTAAATTAGTATATTTACTTCACAAGTTGCAGACTTTGTCATATCAGTGCGTTTGGAAGTGTCGGCAGTGACTATAGTAGCTAATCCAGCAATACCCACTTCTTTAGGAATCTTATCACTGAATCCAATGCTAAACAAAAACAAAACAATATCAATTAGGCGAACCGTAAAACAGCATTATCAAATTTTAAACAGATAACACCTTGTACAGATGAAAACAAACAAATTCGTAACTAGTTACTATTTTTAAAACAGGGGATAATTAAAATTAGATTTTGGGGGAAAAAACCACTTCAGCTTCAAACCTCGGTTCCGTCGTAAAATCTTCAATTGTCGTGCTGGGTTCTTCGATTAGATCTGTCGTAGCATAATTACAGAAAGATAAGAGTACTAAAGTGCAGAAAACTACGGGGAAAAAACGCTTCATATTCGTTTCACGAACCAAAACACTGCCCAATGTTTTCATTTTACCCGGACAAAAAGACACGACTTAATTCTAAACGGGGAAAAAAGAACTGACGGTATTAATTTACTCCGAACTTTAAGCCTAAGTTAAAAAATAGATACTCGGACTAAGTCATTGTTAGGTTTGCTTTTTTAAAAAAATAGGAATGCCTATAATTAATATTATATTAACGTAAAAAGTCCATCATTCGTTACAGTAATCACAAAAAAATACAAGCTAGCTACATTTGACAGGACTGACGTAATACTACTGCAGCGCTAACGTCGGCACCTCACACAAGTTCGATATCGTAGAAATACGAATGCGCCAATTTTCGATATGAACAATTATAATTTACGATCCATGTAAGACAATGATACGTTTAAATATAAAATATACGTTAAATGAAACATTTTACAGTAATAAATGTATTAGTAGGTAAGATAAAATCAATTTAGAGGGGAGGCCGGTATTTTGAAAGGGATATTTCTAATCTATAAGGCGGCGGTGCCACTGGGCAGGCGCACAAGCATAAAGAGCCTTTTTATAAACTTACCATTTGATTGTTTACCTAGTTATATTGTTATATAAATATATTTTATAGGAACTAATTTTACTGGATTAACTAATATTTTTTCATACATTTTAAGAAATTATAGCCAACTATAATAAAAGAAGAAAAAAATATAGCCTGTAATAATAATTATTGAATCGCGGGAACAGGAAGGCAGCATCACTGTTAGTAAAGAAGTAAGGTTAAAGGTCATTCTATAATTTGCGATATTTTGCTAAAATACCCTAGACCCTAATATATAGGTATTATAATATTATATCGATGAATATACCTATATAATTTTACATAGGTTGGTCCCGTGAATCAGAATCCAAGTCTTCGCCCCCCCCCCCTTATGTGTTCGATGTGGTACGCCGAACACCGACGAAATTCCGGTCGTTTTTCAGTTTAGTCATCATATTTTTTCACCAATGCATCTAAGAGAAAATAATATAAATCCAAAATTGCAGAGTATTAAATTTGCTACCATTGTATTATATACGCGTAAAGTATTTTTTTTTTTGTAAAACTACTCGTATTATGTAAAGAGTTATGCAGCATCAAATTCAAATTACACGTTTAATAAAATGCTACTTTATACAGTAAAACCTGCTAAAGTGACCACCCGTGTATATTGACCACCTGGTCAATGTGACCACTACTTCATGGTCCCTTCCCCTTCATAAAGTCAATAATTCCTGTACATTTTCTTCAGCTTATTGTGACCATCTGCCTATGTTGACCAGTGACCTAAAGTGACCAATAAAAAAAAATTAAAATAAATAAATAAATTCAATACTTTTTTTTTTTTTAACTTTTATAGAAAAATGTTTTACCTTGTTTTTGTTTTAACCTTAACCTAAATTGTATAGAATTAGCAAATCAAAGGTTTTATATTATATTTTATTCTATATTTACAACTTGTGTAACTCTTTTCTATAAACGTTTCTTATCGCCCTTTATGTGTGTAACAGTATAGAAAAAC
>KZ651412.1:54822-64902 GCA_001010745.2 Gerris buenoi
CTATTAGCCCCTGGGGGGGGGGTCAGACAAATATAAACTGAAAAGGGGTTTTCATCTGAAAATTCGAAGAGGGGAGGTGTTGTGAAATAGCTTTGGTTTAGAGGCGACTCCCTCAAGCTTGTAATTGGCTGCAGGTCGCCCTGCGATAACTGACGACACCCTTTCAAACAGCCCTCATCTCGTTCCAAATCAGATTTAACTCCCCGTGCTTTGTAAGATGTGAAACCCACGCCAGTAGCACCCTTCCGTTGCTCAAATAGTAAAAATTCAAATATGATTTAACCTTTTCATACACATAAATAACAATTTATTTCATAAATATATATACAATACAATTTAAAAATAGAAATATCGAGTTTTCATGATTGCATTTAATTATTATTGAACATTTGCCATTAAAATAATTTCTCCCGGAAGATATTGAACCCGACCTTTCATCCAATTATAGCCAGATTTCTCATACACTAGATCCTGCACAGACTATAGGCTACAGACAGCAGCCAGAAATGTTATAAAACCACCTTTTTGGACTCAGGGGACTTTAATTAGTGTTAATCTATCAAAGTCGCATTTTCAAACCATCACTATACTTTCTCTATTACTACGTTTCCACGAGTTTTCAAAACAATTTTGAAAACGATGTTGGTATTCAATACCCAATAGAAACGATGATTTCAAAATGTTTTGAGTTCAAGGTCACAACAGTAAATTTTTGGTTATGCATTGAAACTGATTTAAAAAAAAAAAATAGCATGGAAAGTGGTTTTGAATTAAAAACAGATTTTAAACATGCGTAGTATGTACAATGAGCAGAGATATGACAGATAACCCGAGTTAACTATAACTAGTCTGGGAGTTTATAGTTTCCAAAATTGTTTTGAAAACTGTTTTGCAAACTCCTCATAAAAACACTTTTGGTTTGAAACCAAAACAGTTTACAAAACGGTTTTGAAAACTTATGGAAACTTGTTTATAATACAACTGCATTATAAACATAATAAACTTGTTTATAATGAACCAATGCAACAATGTAAAAAAATAAAATAAAATAAAAAATAAATAAATATATATATGTATATTAGTTCAGTCAAAGAATGGTTTGTAGGCAGACTTTTTGATATATTTTGTTTTATTTTTGGGATGTGTTTAGATGTGTTTGGAGATGATTATACCAAAAGTCCCCAGCCCTAGGGTCAGTGCTAACTCCGTGGCGAGGCACAATGTGTCGCGTTTTTTGGTCTTTTGCCAATATCTGGAAAACGGTGTGTTCTAGCTAAAAAGTAGTTATGTTCAAAATAAAAGCTGAATATATTCTCTACATTTTAGTATATATTCTATTTTTTTGTATCTCTTACCGTTTAGGAGATACCCGCTGTTGAAAATGGAACTTTTTTAAAAAAATGACATTTGCACCACATTTTTAATACATTTTGTCTCCTACTGTTTAAACCAGTGGTTTTACAGTAAAACTGTACTTAAATGAAAGTGTAGAGTAATAAATTTCCTTTAAAATGCATATGAATTTTAATATTTTATCATATGTAGTTATGAAGTTATCGTAATTTCCTAAAACAAATTAAATTTTACAATTACCGAGGGATGAGATGTTAATAAATTGATATTCATTGTATTTATTTTTTTACTTGGTTAACCAGGGTTACAATGTTTTGTTAAGGTAAAATATACATGGGTCTACCACGGCATCTATATGAGATAGATACCTGAAAAATGTCAAACGCCACTACTCAGGCAAGACTTGCACAATCGTATTCGACACTCCTAACAGCACAAAATCTGCTGAGCAGAGGAAAAGGTATCGAGTAAAATAGTCGGTGAACATTAACTGTGCTATGGACTCGATAATCGCCCTTAAGNGTCACCGACAGTTATATGCGACCAAAAGTTGGGTGACATGAGAGGGGAGAGCTTGAACGAGACAGTGTGACGGCACCTCCCCTCAGCCAGTATGCTGGCGTCACGACTCACCCCGTCTCCCGCCACTAATAACTAATTAACAACATAATTCACGCAATATGAATTTATATTTATAGTAGAGTAAGAAAGCATCAAAATGTAAATTTGTGTAAATTACAGGAATATCCACTTTGATCAAAACAAGGCGGATTACATTGTACATAATTTTAACGCTGAAGAATCCACACAAAAAACTAACTAACCTACTATGTGGCACAACAGCTCCTAATGGGCCTAGGCCTGGTAAAGGGCTTACACAACTATACCTACATAAAATGGATGAAACGGGGTTTGTGCGTCACTCTATCGGCTGTATAAACCTTATAATTTGCATACACAACACGTTAGTCATCACATTACATAAGCAGCTACCCACTTTTATAGTGACGTTGGGTAAAAACTGAGCTTGGAATTGAACCTAGTTCTATGGTCACAACTGCATTGTGACTGATGCAGATTAACTTTATTGATAGGTGGATATTGTTCTCCTATAAGAGCTTCCGCGCCCTCAGCTATTGTTGAATTATTTCAAACTATATTTAGAACACAATATGATATCTACACTAGTCTATGAATGGCTTTATACTTTGTACACACAGAAAAATCACATCCCCGAGCCAAAAAATAAAATGTTTACCTCCGAAATTAGGGACATGATCTTAAGAAAAAACGAAAAATTCAACAAAGAATGTATGTATGTATATATGTATGTTTCAATAAAAAGATTCCGACATTTTGATTTACGTATATCACCTTTGTTCATATTGCCTCAGCAGTTATCTATTATAATTTGCAAGTTTAGGTTAAACGCAATTTCTTTGACATTAAATAAATATGATTAGTTTCCTCTTTCCTATAAGAGTATAAGTATCAATAAATCAAGTATATTTATATATAAACATCATACTAAGGATTTTTTCCTTTATTACACGTAGTATATATACAGAGAAATTAATGTGATAACGCGCAAATTCGATTTTGAGATTTTGATAGATTTACCCGTTTTGAGGTCCCTTAAGTCCAAAGGAGTGGTTTCTAAAAATGTCTCTATGTTGTCTGTGCAGACTGCAGACGCGTGGAGCCTACTCAACTCGGCGGATTTCGATGAAATTCGGATAAACGTTCAAAGAAATCATAAACCGAAACAAAATAAAGATATATTTTTTAGCTCCAAATTAGGGCACCATGCCTCTCGGATAAAATTTATTTTCTGAAAAAATTGTTATTAACAAGGATTGTGAGAGGCCAGGTTCGAGTTATTTTAATGATGTATTTCTATAAAATGTTCAATAATAATTAAATGTAACCACAAATACTCGAAACATCTAATGGTTAAAGCACTGGACCAAGTAATTATGTACTTGTGTGACTCCTTGCTAGGTCAGGTTTTGTTAGTATTCAGACTAATTCTTATAATTGCGTATATTAATTTATTAGTATAATCTAATAGTTTATTAGTAAGTAAGAGGAATATTGAAATAGTTATTATTTAATATGTTTAATGAAATAGTATAAGTGCAGTGTGTGTGTCAAGATTTAAAAAGTCATAAGTTGATAGAAAGACTTGAAAAGGTTTTCCATTAAGGGGAGCAGTTTGATTTATGGGTGAAGGTGAGTGTGAGTAGTGACCGATGGTCACTACTCAGTGACCGATCGGTCAGTGACCGATGGTGGTTTGCGTTGAGAAGGAGCAGCGATGGTTTTGGCAGGAGTCCCTGGGCATCCAATCATAGCTCCGTCAGAGAATTCCACGGCTTAATAACCCTTCGGATTCAACTAACGGCCGAAAGGCGGCGCCCTTTTAGACAACCTAATATCGAAACTCATTATGGCCTCGGTTAGGGCTCGTACAACGGAGAGAACTCCGGGTCGAGGCTGATAGGTAGAGAAGTGTCTGTGATCGAAGCGCTCGAGAGCCGTCGTAGAAAGCCGCAAGATTGCAGGATATTATGCCCCCCCTCCCCCAGCTTCATTTCATCCGGCCCCACCGCTTCCGACCCGTTCTAACAAAAGGGGTTTTAATAGTGAAACGACGAGACACCCCTTTAAAGAGGAAATTAGCGACGAAATTCCGCAAATTGTTATCCAGAATGTTTACCCTAAAACTAAGAGCCGTTTACACGAGATAAGGTAATTTCGGGCATCGAACCTTGTCAGAGATCAAGATTCTTTTTGCTTTTCACACTCACCCCCAAATAATATGACGTCATATAGTTCAATAATTGAAACAAAACTTCCACATAAGGAATAGAGATGAAGAGCAAAATCTCAAGTAAGGTAGAGGGGGAGAGTTAGGGTGACACAACCCCACTTCAGCAATTCCATCTTAAAGTTTAGCTACCGAGCTTACCGAAGGTAAAGGAGGCATTGTGATCATTCTCCATATCGTTCTTCGAAGAACGAAATTATGTTACATATTAAAAATTCCAAGAAGGAAATCAGTTTCAGACAACAGGGAACACTTTTGGTCTGTTTTGTATCTGTCTGTCACTCAAGTTCCAATTTTAATTAAATTTAGAATGTAGGTCATAATTAGTCCATTTGTACCATACAATGTTCATTCTTCTACGCCCCATTGGTTTCGTGTGGATGTGCACAAACACATTTGTATACACCTATATCTTTAAAAGTTCTCATCTGATTTTTAATAATAATTACAAGATAAAAAGAACTTTTTATATACTACGTTTTTTAATTGAATTAATTTATTATTATTTTTTGTACTTGGTTTACTTATTCTTTTTTGCTGTCATTCAATGTTTACCTCTTAATAAAAAATCTTAAATTTGAAATCTGTCAAAAAGAAGGATTGTAAATATTATGGGATGTAACAAAACAAATAAAATAACTTGCGGATTTTTTCGGAACTAACTTTCCATGCAGCAAATTTGCTGAAAACGAATTAAATTCTGCAGAAAAATTACTAAAAGCATTAAAATAATGCATTGTCATCGTGTTCTGAGCTGTTCTGAAAGTTTCAAATGTCTAGCTACTCGGGATGTTAATTAAAATTCGATTGCAAGATTTGTACCGGACAAACAAACAAATAAACATACAAACAAGAAACCAAGTTAATAAAAACGTAGTAAAAAAATTAGGTTGTTAGTCAAAAGAAGCTACAGATAGTCTGATATTAATGTCCACCCTCTGAACATATGAAATATAATTTGCACACAAATAAAAAATGTTACACATAATCTCGGTAAAAAAAAAATTATATTAAAAGGTCGTCTAGTCGGACTTTGAGTTTGTCTGTAGTACTGACAGTGTGTGTTATTTCAGTAATATTTGATCGGTTTGGTTATAGAGAACCAACCAAGCAGAGTTTATATACTTAAAATAAAGATTTTTCTCGGTGTATTTAAGAACAGGGGGCGGGAAGATCCCATAAAAAAGAGGCCCCTGAGTATTTTAATATGAAAATAATAAAGTAGGAGAAAATCCCTGGTATTAGAGGCCCATTACGGCCCTAGAGGCCCTAAGCCAACTCACCCAGCTATCCGGGCCTCCTCTTATCTCTTCCAACATAATTTATGTATCGGGGATTTTTTTTAGCCGATTTCCTTTTTAAAAAAGAAAAATCACTTATGGGTAGGAAAGCGACTCTATATAGTTATACTCGTATACCGACCATTCAGAGTAAGAAAGAAATTTAAAACAATTCAAAGGACACTCGCAACATAATTTAATTAATATACTAATAAATTTATCCTTTTCTTAATATTACTTTATAAAAAATGTGCTACTTTTAAAGCCAGAATTATCTAAATTAAAATATTTATCTAATCCTCTATTAGCCACTGTACCTCGGAAACTTGTTATTCTTGAATCTCGATTTTTTTTGCAACAGAGCTTACTTCAATAATGTAGACCAAGATTTTATTTTTTAAATCATACATGTGTATTTAATATGATTTTCTTTTTTTTTATGCATAATTCTGAAATCTAAAAATTTGTATATTATTAAGGTGATAATAATAAGATACTATGAGAAAGTGTTCGAGTTTGTAAAGTTTTTTTTGGACACTGTTGTCGTTCTATGTTACCCGAGCTGCTCGTGTTTGAGCAACTTTTTAAAGGAATGGTTTTGCACTATACATCGTCTACCCCTTCCAAATCTCTCGACGCTAAACTCAATTAAGCGGTGGGTTGATTTTGTTGAGGGAAGTCAAAGGAAGTTGACAAGGAGATGTTTTAAGTGTCGGGACTTGATCTCAAAGAGTCAAGTTCAAGCCTCTTATCAACTCTAATTACATCTTACACTCCTTATCAGTGATACGAGTTTTCACCAGTAATTAAGAGTTTGACAAGAAAAAAGAAACATCTTCCCTCTTTTAAGAGGATGTAGTAGGAGGTATAAAAAGAAATAGAGGTAAAGTCGGAGGTGTTAATACGAAGGAGGTGTGTTTAGGGTCGCTACGTTCCCTTGAGACCAGATAACCTTGCTTTATACGCCCTTAAGGGCTGCGCTTGGACGGAATCTCGCTGCAAGAAAGATACAGGAAATAACAGCTATAACGTACCGACCCTTCCGTTAATACTTGGGTCCGTAAAGCACTGGAATCTCGAGAGAAACCCTTAGATCTTAACTAAAAAGAAAACCACACGAAATTTCCCGAGTTTCCCCATAACTTGACTGGTTGCTTATGACGACCTGAACCAAGTACTTTCTTTTTCAATCCATCACCTTGTATTTTCTTTTATCCTCTCCACCAAAGTAAAACTCTCCATATATTGTCATCTTCAACATTAGTTGACTTAAAATAACTGACATAAAAATGATAACACTTCTTACAAATACCGAGTAAACCGTATAGAAGAAGAAGAATGATGGAAAAATGAAGTTTTTGTGTTCATATGAAATATGGACACTTAATAGTGGACTTCTTAATATGAAATATGGACACCATCTGATTTCACTACAGTTTTTGACAGGCGATTTTTCTGATTTTATAACTCGAAAAAAACTATCAACTAGCCGATAACCCTAAGATATTTTAGGGCTTGAAGTGAGCCAGATAGTTTTTTTTTGTTTTGTATACCATATTGCAGTGAGCAAAATCACGGTATTACATTGCAGATGTGTTTTGCCAGCCAAGCAAGAATGGAGGTGTGAGAGCACGCTCATCTCTGATCTTATCTTCTTGATCCGGTATAGGTCCAGAGGAGGGTGGGCATCGTCGGGCTCCTGATGAGTCGGACGCGAAGAAACGATGCAGGACATGGCGGAAAGCTGAGCCAACATCTTATTGACGTAATGTCTGGTGTTGGAACAGTTCCTATGTGTCACGCTTGCGTGGCACATCCCTTGGTGTCTCTCACTAACACAAATTGTATACCATATTGCAGTGAGCAAAATCACGGTATTACATTGCAAATTTAATAAATTGTTTATTCTCTTACTTAATTTGAAATTTGTATGACAGTTTGTCGACTTAGTCTGGTTTCTTTTTAATATATTTTGGAGGCTATATTAGGAACAAACAGACACAACGCTTAAAAATCCTTATGAAGCTCTCCTATATTCATTTCCTTTGTTCCTATTAATTTACAAAATTGAATGGTATATTTAAAACTTGTGTATTTAGATATATTTGATTATACATGTATTATATATATATATATTATGTATTTGTATAAATGTAATTGTAATTGTATATATTTGATATATAAGTGTAATTGTATATAAATATAATATATAAGTGTGTCAAGATTTTGGATGTTTATTTAAACCACTCTGCCTTTAAACCATTCAATTATCAACTGGACTCCGATACTGGCTTCCAGAGGCACATCGACTGGCGACGTAGACAGTTTTGAAGATCAGCCATCACGGCCTGTCACCTGTTAATTGCTTGATTATTTCTTAATATTGAATATGAGGAAACCAGTGTTTTACATAATGCTTTCATGCGAGCTCTTAAGTGAAGATTTAAAGAATAGAACGCCAGGGTGTAACAGCAGAATACACTTTGTGCATGTGAGATTATAAGATAATCGTTGACCACATGGTGTAATCCCAAAATTTCACCGAGGTTCTAACAATAATAGATTGCACAGTTCATCCTAAACTATTCCGTACAAAGTCTTCTCGCAGCTGCCGCAGTCAAAGCGTTTAATTAATAACGTCTACAATTGGAGAAAACGTACAACTTGTAGCAATTTAAAATTAAACCAGTTAATCAAAATACATACCAACTTTGAAATGAGATTTAAAATAACATTAAACTGCATCACATGAGTACATTCCACACTAAATGTAAATGTGAACCAAGTTCTATGTACTACCGAAACAAAGATAAAAAGAAAAATTTAAAATTAGTTTGAGTAAAAAAACTATAATTAACAAATCCTTCGTTTTATAATTAAAAAAAACTCGTTCTAAAAAATAATGTGTTTAATTTAGTTTTTTTTATATTCTCGTACAATTAAACTGCAAAGAAATTAACAATAAAAAAACTTAATTAAATTAAAAAAGGCAAAAAAGAAAATAATAGTAGGGAAAAAACATTTTCAGGTTAAGATGTTTTTAAGTTAATATGGTAACAATGAGGTTATCTGAACAGAGGAGTTGTTATTCTTACTAAGCCAGTGTTGCTCCTTGCTAATGTAACATTCAGTGTTGGAATGTAACGACAGGGTTGCCATTAAACGGCTCCTATCAGTGTTTCAAATAATAATTAAACTTAATGACGACCCGATTTCAACACAACTTCCAACTTTTCTTCAATATAATTTTAGGAGTTGAAATAAAAATGTTTTCATGCCCTTTCCAAAATAGCTTTACCAATCATTTTTCGTTAAGTGATTTTTTTTTGTCTCTAAATGGATCATAAAAATAATGTGCCAGTATCTCAATCGGAACAGAATTTATTCGAACTCTGTAATGGTAATGGTAATGATAATAGTCCAGGAGATAGCGTGCAAAAAGGAGTCTGACTAGCATCAAGCTAGAATTTTGTGAGTAAATAAATCTTTTGGTGCCTTTTAAGAATATGTGGTCGGCTAAGTTTGTCTGCGGGATATAGCTTGGTAATGGGCATTTGATAAGAACAAACCGTTGGAGAGCGGCCATGTCCCGCCCTTTTTGGTGAACAATGTGATTTTCATGACCTTGAGTACGAACTTATTTAGTAGACCAATAATCAAGTTGATGGTAGTTTGCCACTTAACACCTGTTAAGTCAAATATTACTCCAAATCAAAGAGGTCACCTCAGGATAACAGGATGAGTAAGTTGGACTGAAACTTCAGTAATAGCAAATAACTTATTCAGGATGAGTAAGTTGGACTGAAACTTCAGTAACGACAAATAACTTGGTTACCAACTCATCTTTATTTGATAAATTATTATTCCTAAAGTTTATTTTATAAGATTTATTATGTAACTAAAGTTTATTTTATTTACTGGATAATGAATAAATATTAGATTATTTTAATTCGGATATTTATTTTCCCTCTCTTTAACAACATGAATAAAGAATACAAAAATAAAGCAGAACACTAAATATAAAGAAATATTAATTTAGTTTCTAAGTAATATCTCTGCCTCGTTCTTGGTCTTTTTGTAATAATTTATGTGGAGCAGTTAAAATATTCGCGTCACATTGCTCTAAAAAGCTCTAAAAGGGTAAATAGAAGAAAATTTAAATTTACATGAAAAATTGTTTTTAATTTCATTTACTGTTGAATAATTTTCTCATTAAGCACACAGAATGACATTTTTTTTTTAACTTGAAAATCACAATATTTGTCATTGTCCTTCTCCTATATAGAAATCTCCTTTACTACTCCCTCGACACTACACTCCAATTTTTTAACAACCTCAAGCCGAAAATAATATATATACAGGGTGACTGGCGATAAAGTTTGGAAAAGATATAGGGCGATAGTACACCTCATGCGGAACAAAAATCACCATATATACCATAGGTCAATTCTTAACCGTTCTCCCACTAGGTCAAAATTAGCGAATTTTCGAGGGGTGTCGTCCTTGCCTCATAAATCGAATTGTTGCTCCTAAAATATGAATGCTAGAATAATGATATTATTATCGTTGGAAAGCTTAGAAAATTTCCTAAAAGAAAAGTAATCCTAATTCCTTTAA
>KZ651412.1:77112-89678 GCA_001010745.2 Gerris buenoi
TACACGGCAAAAAATACACGGTTTTTCGCCGTACGGCGAAAACCGTGTAGTGTGAAAAGCCTGCCAATTCGGATTTTTGCCGTACTGTTTTTTGCCGTACGGGGAAAACCGTGTAGTGTGAAACAGCCCTTAGTTCTCAAGCAAAATGATTTTACCAGTAGTGTCGAGGTTTGGCTGTTTGTCATGTCTCTCATGTGTCTCCTCAAGTAATTTAATTTTTTATTAGGTGCAGCCTTGTAAATGGCAACATGGGGCTGTATGTTACCCAAACAAAGCAACCAGTTCTCACTAAATGACAGTAACAACTAAGAAAAGCAAGTTGTGAGTAAATATTTGAGAATTTGAGTTAAGAATACAGAGTGTAGAGTGAAATTGAAGAAACCTCTCAAGGTTTTTCTCCACAAAACACACTGAGATAAATAGTTACTATAAGGTTGTGCCGAGTAGAAACAAGAGCTCCAGCTTTTCCTTCTCCTATTTGTTAGGTCAAAGTCAAGTCATTTATAAAATAACAAAGATCCAAACCTTTTTTAACATGTAAAGAGCGAAAAGGAAATAGTTGGCAAAGCCCGCTTGAGTTTTTCTAGCTTTCCTTGGTTATCATTGAGTTTAAGTCGAGGAAAAAAACTAGAAGAGTGATAGGAGGTGATAGCTTTCTCAGTAACTCGACTTCGAGGAAAAGAAACTGACGTATATTTACTGTCGTGTATGCAAATCTACGTTACGTTAGTTTTTAATAGGACAACAAGACATTCAACTGATTTTAAATTGTATTTATAAACTAGTCGGTGTCGGTCTTGGGTGTTCAGATGCCAGCTAAATTTTATTTCATATTTTCTTTATATAGGTAATTGGTATAACCTCCTTTTGCTGTTATAACAAACATATTTTTTTTTTACCTCAGTTGGTATAAAATAACCATTTAAGGTAAAAGAGTTTAATTGTTTTGATAACAAGTTTAATGAAATTATAATTTAGCGAAATTGCGATGAAGTGGTTTTTCATTATCTCAAGAGCATAATATCATAATTTTGTAATCTGCATCTTCTGCCGCATTCTTAAAGCCCCTCCAGACTCTCGCCTGAAGTCGGGCGAGGAATGAGAATGTGAAGAGGTTGCTCGTGGTTCCTCGGGGGTCCTTGCCTCCCCTCGCCCGACTTCGCTTCAGAGGCGGGGCATTATTGTCCACTTTGGTTTTATGAATAAAATTAAGGGAGAGATTGTAAACAATAAACATTTCGTCGAAATTGATAAGATATGCCATAATTATTCTTAGAAAACTTTTTATTACACTACATAATTATAAAAAGTGGCGAGGAACATCCGATTCGAATTATAGAAATCCATTACCAAGTGTATTAACTGTGTATGTAATGCTTACTGTGACCATCGATGTACCGAACTGACCCGCAGAGAAGTGTTGTGTGTGTGGATCAATTAATTAATATTATTGATGATTCGAATCAACAAGTCTTGTTGAAACTGCAAATTGTCGTATGTCAAAAATTGCATTTTTCAGGAGAGCCAAAAAAGTGTATATTTTCTTTTAATAATGTGATAAAATTATTATACTGTCTTTAATATTCTTTATTTAGTATTTATTATTGCATGACTCAACAACTGAAGCATTGGATCTAATATTATAATAAATACAGCTATATACGTTCATTTTGGAATCAAATATTAGTCCAGATTTTTAAACAAACAACACTTAGCACCTAACATACAACCTTTTGCGTTTAAATTTTTAGGGGATTAAAAGACTTACGACAAATTAGTTTTTATTCATAATTATTTTAAAAAAGGATATAAAAACAAAAGTTACACTAATTTATGGGTCATGTAACATTAAAAACAAGTTGTAATATATCTTCCTGATAAGAGCTAATACTGTACTAAGGATAAATCAAAACATACGATAATTTGCAGTTTAAGAAAAAAAGCATACGACAAATTGATGTTTTATTATATATCTCAAATTTGAAAAGTTGATGACTTAAAATAATTTACCAGCAAGTGAGGATAACTAAATGCAACATTTTTAACCAATAATAAAAAATAAGATTTTTTGACATACGACAATTTGCAGTTTCAGTGACAAAGAGTCGACTGTATAAACAACTGCAATCACGACAAATATGTAAATATATTTCTCAAACTACTCTAAAACCTCTATTATTAGCTATAGAGTTTCTTTAGTCAATTATACTTAAGTTTTAAACCGAAAAAAGTGAAGAATAATTGAGAAGGGAATAGTGAGATGTTTGTTATGACATTGTCCAGAGTTTTGCGCAAAACTCTCTTATTTAGAAATTTCATTTGTTTGCAAATTCCTCGACGATTTCAATTAGTTTTAATCACCAGCGACATAAACCAAAACTACCTTTAATTCACTGGTTTTAATTTTACCAAATACCCAATGGAGTGAGGGAATTTGCCCGATTCCAAACAGATGAAGAGCCCTTTACAATATTGTCCAAGTAACATTTCAATTCTATTGGAGTTGACGAAGTGGCTCCGTACTTGAAACACAGCGAATTGAATTGTCAAGTGTATTTGGAAGCGTGACAAGACGAAAATTGTATCGTTTTAACAACTTTCTACTATATCACCAACCAAAGCAAAAACAAAACCAATTATTTAACATTTTAATTTATTTTAAAAATATTTAATTTTATAAAAGCTTTATAAAACTTAGTTAAAAAATCATCAACTTTCATATTAAAATATATTTTGGTAGGTAGATAAATTTTAAAATAACTGCTTCAGATATTCTACGACAAAAAAATAATTAGAATAATTTGTAGGTGAAATTTGCTGTTAGGGGTGCCTGCAATTGGTGACATTTTACAATTTAAAACAGTCAAAATCTATGCTACACTACTCGTGCTTAAACTTTCCCCGTATATCATGGTCACATCCGTCAAAAGTTTTCATGGTTGGATTAAATAATTATTTAAAATTTAATAAAAAAACATATAACAGAACAGAACACTTATCTTCCATTTTACGAGATGAATTTGTTGTGTAATAATTAAAATTTTGTCGTAGGTTTTTTTGGACTGTAGATTAATCCATTTTGCTCTTAAAATTTTATTTAATACAGGTAAAAAGTCTACCAAAAGAAATGGCACGGTACATTTTTTTACTTCAATATTCCATTTCCCCTCGGGGTATCAGTGTGTAAACAAGCATATCAAATTTCATCGATATCGGTCCATTAGTCACAACTTTCATTCGATATCCAGTTATTTTGTATACACCTTGTAGTTCGTAGATATCTAACGTAGTCCTGACACCCAACTATTGTGAAGGTTATAAAAATCCTGTGAATTAAACAGAAGTATATAATAGACGGTCGATCAGAAAAATTACTTCAAATTAGCTTTTTGCCTAATCCTAGGGTCGCGTCGGCGGGAAAAACCACATAAGTCAAAGCTGACTCTAAACGGGTTATAGAAAAGAATACCTTTAGACTTAATGGAATATTATCATAAATTTAATACTGGAAAAAGCACATAAGTCATAGCACATAAGTCAGACATTTTTAACTTATGTGGTTTTTCCCGCCGACCCTAGAATCTATTCTACCTTTTGAGTTATATTAAAATATTAACCCTGCAGATATCTGACTAGAGATAACAAAAAAATTGTTCTCCAATCACAATGTTTCCGCTACCTTCGACAAGCTTGCAAGCAAAGAATAATGCCAGAGCAGGTTGAGTCCTAATACAAATATGCACAGAAGAAATCTATATTGATCTAGAATAGTTTCTTTTTAAATGTCTCTCATATATTTCGTATAATGGAACGACGAAAAGATTTAGAATAAAACGTGGTTTAGATTTAGATGATACAGAAAAAGTAGAGACAAACCCACCTTCTAGCATTGTTTCTTATCAGTTGCTATTCTTAGGGTCTAGTGCTTATCAAAACAAAATATTATTATCTAGAGAGGTTTGGGTGGCATGCGGGGTGTGGGATGTGGGATGCGGTGGCAGTGGATCGGATCAAGCGGGATATAGCCCGAGGACATGCCTCGTCCTCATGAGGCCTATACATGACAAATCGGCAAAACTCTATCACTCCTGCCGCCACCGCCGCCTCCGGCCTGAATTCCGCCCTCGCAGACTTTCCATTCATTTGGATCAGATAAAAACCTTCGATATATCATAACTCAGCTTGCTCCTCTAACCATTCTTTTATAAAGAAAAGCTTCCAATCCCCGATACAACTCGAACAATACATTCTCACATAAGAGTTCACATTCATACATAAATACATTTTGTAGCTTCATTTGATTATTACTGAACATTTTGACTAAGTTACATTAAAACATTTCCTCCTCGCCAGGGAATCGAACTTAACCAGTCACCAATTGAAATAAACGCAAAATCCCAAAATGTATATTTACCCGGGGATTATAGAAGACAAAACCTCGGCTTTTCCTAAAAAAATACTGTATAATGCTTCTCCAGTAGGTACTGGAAATCATTAACTAATTAGAGAGTTTTGCAAATTATATCTGTGCCTTGGGGGCATCTAAATATTCCCATTTAGCAAAAGATTCGTGGTATTTCATGACGATAATATAAACATATAAATTTAAAAAACTGTACCACAATCTATGCAGATAATGCTGATATACCTACTTTCTAGGTCAAGCAATATATTAAGAAAGGTATTTAGCCAGTTTTGTTCTTACGATGAATGAGGGTGAGACCAAGTACGGTAGCAAGTAAGGCTACCGTAGCACAAGTACTTGTGATTGTCTACATTAGAAGACCGCAGGCGTCCACGCGAAATAATAATCGAAGTGCCTTGGTGAAAATACCTCGGAGCTCTTGGCTGATTATATAACTCCATGAGAGAGTGTATTAAAGAAANGTAGAAAAAAGTTCATTTTTTGGGTCCTCAAATATAAAAAGATGTATGTGTGTGTCATTTGTCATGTGATACATGCCATCACATTTGATGTGATTTTAATGTTTAGTTCGGTCTTCGAAGGCTGAGCGTGAAAAAAGGTCGCAGTTTATTGGCTGTCAATAATAAGATCTAAATTTGAGAGTTAATTGGATTATCAGATCTTTTATTTCTAACACTAGTTCTCTACTTTAAACGGTCTAAATTTGTAACAATAATAATTATGGCATTCTGTTTTTTTGTAGTGCCACAGAGTCACAGATCCATATTCTGACTTTGGACAATTTTGGCACATGAATATGTAATTACATTTATTAAAAATAATGTTGCCTGTGTGCTGTTAAAACGCTCGTCGTAGGCAATTTAATAAATCGTATACAAGAAATATTTTTTGTTATTTATTTTATTATAAAATAACCATACAACAGTAAACCAAGTTTTGCTTTCAGCCTCTATGGCACAGTGAATATGTTCTTGGGTAAATAAAAAAGTTAGTCGTTCTATATTTGTATAGAGGGAAATAGACGAAAAGTTTAAAAATATAAACAAGATTACATCAAAAAAGAGTTTTCTCTGAAATTCTAAAGTCAACAAGTTCTATAAATTATCTATAACATCTATAAACTTCTGTAAAATTATTTTAAAGATCAACAACTATGCATTGCACGAACATTTCATTTTACCAAAACATTCAGTTAACTTTATCAAATGGAAATCTAAATTGAAGAGTTGTATTTATAAAACAAGTATTTCTTCAGTAAGTGAGTTACAAGATATTCTTTATTACAACTAGGGAGAATGGACCAGTGAGGGAGGTTGATGCTACCTGGAGGGTACGACTACCAAAAGTTGGAAAACCTCAGGGGCTGAGGAGAAAAATGTGTTATCGAAAGAAATATAAAATTAATTTTAAACTTTGTTTTATCGACAATTATTATTATTATTTTTTATATCAAACTCGAATCTAACGCACAAAATTCCTCTCTTTAACTCTAAAAGATGATTAATATCGAAAAATACTTTGAAACTTCATAAAAAACCAAATCAATTTTTTTAAAAAAAATGTAAATATCTTAGGCAGGGAATACTTTAACTTTATTATTTATATGTATATAAGACAACAAGGTACAGCATATATATATATATAAACAAGAAACAAGACCAACAAAAGTTTTCCCAGCATTAATCCTTTTTGTATCGGTAGAAATAGAAAGACATTGAAGGGGAATAGAGGCACCTTCTGGTCGAGTTGAGGTAACAAGGGCCCCCCACTGACGTGAGGTAAGGGGTTCAGTTCCTGCTAATGATGGATCGCTTTTTAATACTCTACTTGTTGCCCCTCTAACTTCGTTCCCCCACAACCCTAATTATTTCACTTTTTTAATATAAAAGTACTAAGGGATAGATTTTGAATTTTCATTAATTNATTTGTAACAATAATAATTATGGCATTCTGTTTTTTTGTAGTGCCACAGAGTCACAGATCCATATTCTGACTTTGGACAATTTTGGCACATGAATATGTAATTACATTTATTAAAAATAATGTTGCCTGTGTGCTGTTAAAACGCTCGTCGTAGGCAATTTAATAAATCGGACGAGTTTGCTAATCAGAATAATCGGTATAACCGTTTCTAGATTCTAGATGTCGGTCATTTATGTACGTGAAAAAACACCTTTTTATGCAATTTTATCGTTCAAACGCAATGTTTATACTACAAAATCTCAAGGCAGAAAATCCTAAGGTTCCTGCGGCCTTAGGCTTGTACGGGCCTTATGAATTAGACATATAAACATGGTAGCACAGCTGAGGTTAGGATAATCGAAAGTTCATCAGAGTTATTTCCCAGAGATGATTTATACTTAATATGAGTGGAAAGTCAGAGTATAACAGATATATAGTTATTGACGAAGTAATGACTGGAAATAGGGAACTGTTATGTAGTGTTCTCTATCAGGTGATAATGCAGAGGCTCCAAGTTCACTTTGAGTTCACTATAAGCAACCATTAAAGCTTTCGGACCATTATGTCTCTAATCCACCCTCTACCCTCTTCCCATAACCATCTATCTTAGACCCAACTATATAGAGACTAAACTCCCATAAAAAAATAACCTAGATATCGATTGAACCATTCAAAACCCTGTAGAAATTTATAATGTCTAGTTTACTGTATAATAACGGTTTGCCATTTTATACTTTTCTGTTTAAAACTTGAATACGTAGTACTATGTAGTGTAGTCATTATTTCCGAATCATTAGCTCAGTTTGAGGGTTGTTTGTCGATATTGTAATACTAAACTCGGATTTTGAACTGCATTACAGTACAAGGCATTAATTACTCCGCCCGTGATAATGTTTTGGACCCCCTCCCTCCCCCCTTTCCTCGTAGTTTTATGAAGCGAACGGTGGATCCGATCCGTCAAATTCCACGAGGATATAACCACTCGTCGATTGGTTTCCACCCTCTTCTGTCTCGGTGACTTCCGACCGAATGATTTATCGCTGTGAAGCGGACCGTCCAATCGTACTAAATACGAGGAACAGCTTGTCATCGGATCTCTTTACCCTCCCCACACAAGAGCCCCTATTTTCATCAAGGTATTTATCAAGTCAGAACAATTAATTTTTTACTTGAGGGAGAGCTCCAGATGACATCCAAAATAGAGTGGTCAGAACCGAATCGATAACAAAGTCAAAATTATTAGCGATTCATTGCTCCAAATTAAAACATACTGTGAGTTAAAATTATCATATTCTTATTATATCAAATTAAAATTAAAGGGAGACCGAAAGGGAAAATTATCCTTCGATGTAGCAATCTGACCCCCGGATCTTTTTTTTTTAAATTTTATTAAATGATTGCCAAGTGCAATACATTATTGTTATAAGCATTTACAGAAGTGAGAATAAGTGAAACCTGACATGATGTAAGGAACTACCCAGTAATTACTTTCTATATATGGTCAGTAGCAGGAGAAGGACACTATAGTGATAAAGTTTTAGTATTGTTTATGATGTGAAGAAAAATGGTTTTTATTTTATTCTTGTCATGGCCACAAAAAATGGTAACTGATGGGTTTGATAATGATAGATGTAAAAAATATGGTCTATATAATATATCTTACATTGCTGAGTTTTGATTAAAGAGTGCAAGGAAAAAAGGAGGGGGGGGGATTGGATTTATTGTTGTAAGAGTAAGTGTTGTATATATGCGTGATAGAGGAATAAAATAGTAAAGACTTTGACCTGTAGATAAAAAAAAATACTTGAATAATAGTTATTTACGCAACAACGGAGACAAGTATGTTTTCCAGCTCGAGGTTAACTCGAACTTAACTTCGAGCTGGAAAACGATTAGCTCTCGAGGCTTGCTGAGGGAGATAACTGTAGTATTAGCTCTCGAGGCTTGCCGAGGGAGATAACTGTAGTATTAGCTCTCGAGGCTTGCCGAGGGAGATAACTGTAGTATTAGCTCTCGAGGCTTGCCGAGGGAGATAATCCCGAAAGCATAAATACTTCGATCCATGTTGCGTATTAAATTTTATCTACGACTAGTGCACCATGGGTAATAGCTATTACGTTTGTAGGTATAAAAGTTTTACCTACAAATTTATTTAAACACCTTAAACTGATATTTAGTTACTTGATTTATTAAAATAACAATTTTTATACTAAATATACGTTTTTAATTTAATCAAGACTTTGCATGATAACCTAAAGTAACCTTCCCGAAAAATTAGTCAACAAAACATCTAAAATACATTACTACCAACATAATACTTAAAATTTTCTTTAAAAAATACCTTTTAAGTTGGTATGATTGGTCTTTTACTCCCTAGGGAGGGAAGTAACACTTCCCGGCCTGTAATTAGCAATGTAAAGTCCACTTACAATGCAAGTCGTAGATAAAAAATATTAAGATATAGTATTATGAGATATAAATACATGATTTTAAAATAAATGCGTAACGCATACTACATGTATGAGCAATAAAAGAAAAGTAAAAATATATCAATTGTAAATTTCATAAAAGATGTAGAGAAAAACGAGGCTATTTTCTCTTAATTTTTTTGAGGGCAAAAATACACACTGCGAGAGTCACCAGGAGGAAACGGCTTGTAAAAAAGGAAAATGGGTTTAAAGTCCGTAGACGCGAATTTCAAAAGATTCTACCTCATTTTTTTTTGACGGGGGAGACTAATTTTTTCTGTTGGGTCATATTTTTTCTATACATATAATAAATATTTGTAGTTGATGCGGCTGAGTTTGCTACCTGCTCTGATGCCCCACACTTAATTTATTCGGTCTGATGAGTTTTGTAACTTTTTTATTTTGTTTTCATTTTGTTAAACTTTGTAAGCTTGAGTTTAAAATGAAACCTTATATAATAAAACGTATTTTTAGCTCTCGATTGTTTTATAAAATTATCAACTTTTTCCTTTTAAAGCTGAAATAAATATTTAAATGCTAGAGAGAAGAAAAGTATAAAACATTAAAATCATTACAGGGAATTTAATTTTTACCAACTGGACGAACAATTGATAAATTAGAATGACACATAACTTCCAAATTATCAAAAGAAGGGTCACATGAGAATAAAATAATGTGATCCCGTTGGGAATCGAAAGCATTTTTCTTTGAACCTGTTTCGATTTTAAGTGTAGTCACATTTATTTTTATTAAATATTTAATGTGTTCAGAAAAGTTAAAATTAAGCTGAGATAATTTGTAAGCTACTTTCAACAAAAAATAAAAATGTCTTTAAGATTAGATAAATACTTTTAGAAATATATTATGTTTTATTAAAAATAAGTTACAGCAGAGAAAACAATTGTCATGTAAGACTGTAATTAGAATGGGACCAGCAATAGGTAAATTATTACAGTCACTAAATTTTAACGGATGAGTGCGGTTGTTAAGATATAGTTCACCAAATTTATGTGCAAATGACAGACCGACTCGAGACCACTAATGTACCCTTATATTCTGAAACAGATTTCAGTCTCAAAATGTTTAAGCTTAAGCTCGAAGTGAAATGGTAAAAAGAAGCTCTTTACGTTCTTCTGTAAATCGTAATTATAGATTATGTTACTTCGGAGGAGCAGTGGATTCTATAATTATGAAATAAGAAAGCGAAAACCTATAAATTTATTTCACTTTTCCAGCGGGAGGAGGTGTATTGTATATGTAATATGTACATCCATAAGCTATTGAGGGAAGTATGTAGGGTTTTATAAGATTATATTGTTGAAATGGAGATAAGACGTGCGATGTTAAAGTAATATTAATATGTTAAAGGGCAGCATCAGGTGGGATGTCAGCCAAACAGATATAAACAGCAAGAGAAGTATCTTAAGAACATTCCCTTCAATAATACATCAGTCCCGCGACATCACTCAAATATTTTATCTTATTTTTACTAACATGTGGTGTGGGTCAAGGATTCGGAAGTGGATGTTGGAAAACGTATGCCCATTTGTGTGGCACATAGCTTCTTATTATTGGATTCTACTATTATTGGATGAATGTGTACATGAGTATATAAAATAAAATGTATTAAAAGATTGAAAAATATCAGTGCTACTAAATAATAAGTTTGTTTGAGTGTGCAAAGATAGTGTAGGTAAGGTAGTAGGATAATTTTGATGAACCATCCAAATTCCATTAAAATCAGACGAGTACCTAGTTTATAAAATAGGATGGTCCGCAAAAACATGTTGTCCGACAGACGGTCACGAGTCAAAAATATTGACCGAAAGACGGTCAAGAGACAACAATGTTGCCTAGTGCCTATTAGCATTCTCTCTAAGATATTTTGAATTTGAAAACATTAAAATATTTCGTTTATCAGAATGATGTAAATGCTTGTGTTAAGTTCGAATTATAACTCCATTATACAATATTAAATAAAGAATTATATAGATATTTCAATAGCTAAGTAACAACATCTTAACACTACTACTACTACTACTACTAGTAGTAGTAGTAGTAGTAGTAGTAGTAGTAGTAGTAGTAGTAGTAGTAGTAGTAGTAAGGTCCTAGTTCTAGTAATAGGGGGATACGGTAGGACGAACCTCTTGTTCAAACCTAGCAATTAGGCCCATTTTACTATCCCCGTGGTAGAGAGTTCCAGCCGTTTCACACATCATACCTCTGTACAAAGTACCGCTGAAGCAAGTATGATGTCATCATTAGTGAGCCATATAAATCAAGAGCATCACTGCAAGGGATCGATTCCACAACCTCGAACCACCCATGATTAAATAATGGCCGAGCAGACGTGGTAATTAATTTAATCCACACGGTCACGCTGGCACCCCTCTCTTAACACTAAATAAGAATAAAATTAGTGAGATACAGTTTAATAAAAACAACATAGATTATCCAACAGCTTTTGTAAAATGCATTTACATCATCAGGGTTATGAACTATACTAGACTTTACTAGACTAATAATATTAAATAGTAATGCTTAAAATAGGTATGATATCTGAATATGTCTGATTGTTAGTCTAATATAGTACATAACCCTGATGATGTAAATAAATTTTACACAACTAGTTGGTTAAACTCTGTTGTTTTTATCAAACACTCTCTAACTAATTGTATTCTAATTTAAAATTTAGACGATTGCTAATTTAAATTCAATCAAAACATTATAAATTAAAAAATATCTCAAATTACGAATTAACCGAGAAATAAAATGTCGACAATTGTTAAAAACTTTGGTTAATATATTTGCGTGTCTAAAGAAAATGTGAGTTTTGATTTGAATGTCTATAAAAAGTGTTTTGCAAATTTAGCAGAGATGTGACAATAGATCATCAAACTACCGCTGGTATTAGTAAATTGTTAACTAAAAACCCGGACACAAACAATCGGAAACAAATTCTATGATATCTTCATGGCTAAACAAAATCTATGCAGATCCATTATCATCATTCATTTCCAAAAGTAAAATAGAGAAAAAAATTATCTTGTTCCATTTTTATTAAGTTTTTAAATTATTTGTTTTGTTGTAGGAGACCCTAAAAGGAAAAAAAGTAGAATAGTATTTTTTTTTCTTTTTAAAGCAGCCATTTTTTAAACAATTTTTGTAACAAGTACATAACTTGATTCAATAATTTTTTTAAAAAACTTTATAAATGATATGATATGTTTGCGAATAAATCACATTTATTATGATTTGTTATTCCTGTAATAAAAATTCACTTAAAAAGAATGAAAATAGAAAAATGAGAAAAAAAGCGAATAAATTGGGAAGAAAAAAAAACCGAAGAAAAATGTTTCCATGAAAATTGCACTATATTTGCAACTTTTTTTTTTCAACGTGTAATAAATAAATCAGAAGCTTGGCATATATAGATATATATTATATTAAAGGAAAACTAGGGGAAGCGAGGAAGAAGGGAAAACTTGTAAGACAGAAGAGTGGTACAAGTTGTATGCTAGTTACGAGATGAGCAAACTCTGCCCCGAGTTTCCTTACAAATCCAATTTCTTGTTAACTTTCACTCCAACATACCAAATATATAAAACAAAAAAAGAATACAAACTCTCCCCTTTACTTTATTTTTTTTTTAAAAAGAAATTGTTAAAAAGCTCGGAAAAAATACGTAATACATTCCTAATATAGTACAT
>KZ651412.1:174085-196257 GCA_001010745.2 Gerris buenoi
GATTGTAAATATTGGATATGGCAAAACAAATAAAATAACTTGCGGATTTTTTCCGAACTAACTTTTCACGCTGTAAAATCTGCTGAAAACCAATTAATTCTGCTAAAAGATGGGTAGAAGTATTATAATAATGCATTGTCATCGAGTTCTGAGCTATGCTAAAAGTTTCAAATGTCTAGCTATTCGGGAAGTTAGTTAGAAATCGATTGCCAGATTTGTACCGGACAAACAAACAAACATACAAACAAGAAACCAAGTTAACAAAAACGTAGTAAAAATTAGATTGACCCACCGTAAACCCACCGTAAATAAACCCCACAAACTCGCTATTCAAAATGTCTGGGTACTTTTAGACCACCTAGAGACTTGCGTTTTTTTGTGTTTGGTCGGAAATTGGCCCAAGCTGATTGGAAAAATCAAAAAAGTTAAAAAAAATATGGTGGCTAAATGGTAAGTCGTATTGACAAGCTGATTGCGCCAGCGGTAACTGTTTTTAAAAGATCGAAAACTTTGGTCCTATGACTTTTTGTCGTACCTCCATCGGTTCTACCCTAAATAGACTTAAATTTTATTTTTTTTAAAGAAATTTTACTTCAAGCGCTTATGGCGTCTGCAATTGTTCACCGATTTAATTTCTGATCGGGGCGCTTAAACCTTACACTAATGCTTTTTATATCGAGTATTTAATACTTTATTAATTTTTGCTAGAAATTGAGTTATTAATTATTTACTGGTGCAACTGCCGTATTCAGAGAAGAGACTGGTAATTAAATTAATGCACCATCATCATCATGGTTGATGATTGTTCAACGACTTCCCAGTCTAATTGGATTTGTCTACGTTTATGTTCTCCCGTCTCTACTTAGTTTCTATTGGCTATTTTTTAAATAATATATAGATAGACTCCAAACTATGATTTGGAGAGTATTATATTCTTAGTAATGGAATTAATTATGTATAATATAGTCCTGATTTCATTCCTAGAAGGCTTTGAAAACAAAACTATTTAGGAATTTAATTTAATTGCTAAGCCTACATGATTATAGGAAACATAAACACTAATATCTAGCATGAGCCCCACGTGGAGCACGGGGTGAAAGCTAGTTCTTAAATAAAGATCGAATTTAAGCTGAAACTTGCTAATAAATTTATATCAAAAATTAATTTGATAAAGTCTGCAAATTATTGTGACAAATAGCTTCATCGCAAGAGATTTCTGCTGATGACATTCATAAAAATGTTCATAAAACTTCTTTGAATTGCTTGAATTGTTTGCATTCGGTAGATATTCTTCTCCTTTATCGTCCCTTGCAGCAAATAATTCATTAATTTTTTACACTGTTCAACAATAAAACTTTAATTAAGGAATATAAAGATAATAAACAGCATCGAGGGCATCCATCTTCCTCGTTAGACAGAAGCAAAGTGGTCGACAGAATGAGAAGACACTCTAACATTTTTAATTTTTACATCCAAATCAAAACAATTTGGCCCAATCATTTTCGTTCGAATTCACATCAGGGATTGTCAGTTTTTGTTATTCGTAGCTATTTATAAGCTAGCGTTAGGAATAGAACCCCATGACTTATTAAATAAAGGTAAAATGCCTTCGTAAGTAGAATAAATATAACTTGTATAAATGAGTTTGGACCAATTCGTAGAGGGAGAGAGAGAGACACGCGAGGCAAAATCAGATCGGTCATTCTAATCTGAAGGCTAAGATCGCGTGATGGATGACTTGCCAGGGTCTGACAGATCCCCTGCATGTCAAACGACTTACACTAAAACTTATAAAATAACTTACACAACCCATTATTTACCTCACTACACCTCCATACATTTTTTATCCAATTATTTTTTCAAGACAAATGAGAAATGTAAACGTAATAGTGTGAATTCGTTGCTACATTATTATTATTGTTACTACTTCACTACACTTGAAAATTAACTAAACAATTTTGAAACTATTTTGCCTCAGGTGTTTATATTATAATATGAAGCTAATTTCTAAATTCTGACTTTCCACAGCAATTATTGTTAATGAGACATCGTCTTGAAAACTTATGGGCACCATTTGAAATCAAGATGATGGATCGTAGCAATATTACTTAGCGAAGGCCTAAGGGCTTTAACAGCCTATTTATTGTTATACATAATTAGTGTAATGGCACCAATGTTGCTATATATGAGTAAAACCTTCTCCGGTTTGTAAGCTTCCTGATATATTATTTTTATATTTGCACCTTGCACTATACTTCTTCATTTAAGTCTAAAACTTAAAGACATTTTTTGAAGATACTTTTATTACAAAGTTCTAAGACATTACATTATTGTAGAAGATCTAAATCTAAAGTATTCTAATAACTCAATCAGCGGTGCTTAAATTTTATATGTATATTCATAATAATCTGAATAAAAATTGTTTTTAAAACTCTACTGAAATGTTGTTTTAACACAGTACATTGACGCTTGCAATTTAAGTTTGTAAATAATTAAGTTAGGACGAGAGAGGTAGGATTGGTAGAGAGGAGGTGAAGGGAAGGAGGCTGTTAGGTTAATAGAATTGGGCCGTCAGACAAGTTTCGCCTAGAAAATTGATAAGTTAGCTTGAAGCTCTGACCTCAAACTCCCCTGCCCCTCTCTTCTATACCATCACGCCCAAAATTTAACTCGATTTTAAAAGGCATTTACTTTGGGAAAGATTGAATTAAGCCGGTAGATTGAACATGAATCTAATGGAGGCGGTTTCAACTGCGAGACAGTTAGTACAGGTTAATGTGAACTTTTCTTTCCTGGGAAATTTAGCTAATAAAAAGTACTTTAACATCAAACTTCACTTTCAACTCTTAAGATTACCTGTCGCCTTATTAATTACCTGAAACTTTCACCTCACGCTCTGAATACCTAAATATATCGTGATTCGCTTCTGAAAATAACGAATGACACGAATAATATAAAACAAGCACAAGTCTACAATGATAAAAACCGTTGTGGACGGCACGATGATATAATATTGCATTTTTCGTGTTTTCTTCATGAAAAAAACCAATAGTCTTCCAATTAGTGTGGCACACAGCTTCCTCGTGTCCTATTTCATATGTTTTAATGATTCATATGTCCTATTTGATATGTTTTAAGCTTTTAGAACCAAATACTATCAACTCGTTTTGATTTTTTAAATAAAATAAAATATCAATTTAGCAACATAATGAGCGCAGATAATTTAAATTAATCTGGAGCTATCTTGGAGCCTCATTTGACAAACTATCCAAATTTCATAAAAATCAGATGAGTATAGTTTTGAAGATATAGGTGTAAATAAATTCATGTTTGTGAGCATGTGGAAGAAAAATAAATAGGCATAGATGGTTGGAACTTATATAGAACCTTTAATGGGTAAATTATGACAAACTATTTAAATTTCATTAAAATCAAACGAGTAATCTTTATGAAATTCATTGGTTCGCAATAATTGAGCGACAGACCGACGGACAGACACGGAATCAAATATGTTCCCTGATGTCTTAAACGAATTTCTGTCAGAATTTTTTAAAACTTAAACAAACAGTTTTCGTTCTTCAGAACGGTCACATAGCTTTCATTACCTTCGGTAAGCTTGGAAGCAATAGTTATTGTTCTTAAGGAATTTTTCACGTCGTTTACTTTATAGTAAAAAACGTTATTTATTTTGGAAAAAAAAAAAAAAAGATTAAGTAGTTGTTTTTATAAATTGACGTGTATTTTTGGATCTTACTTAGTATTTAAAAGTTTAGTATTTATGAATAAGAGGACTTAGTTACTTGAAGCAAATTTTGTTTATTTTTACCCTTGTACTGAGTTTAATTGAATCTAGGCGGGAGAGCTTCCAAATGGAAAAGTCAAGGAAATAGCTGCCAGATAATTGGTAAGAGCAAGTCGGAGAAAAGCAAAGCCTGGCCGGAGAAAAGCTGCTCGGCGTAACTTTCCACCCGTTCGTTTTTGTTAAAAAGAGACTCCGAGTATAAAAGTTTAATTAAATTGTGCCGGGGAAAGTTTTAATTCGTGTTATCTGCGTTGGTGGAGAGGAGGGGGTCCAAACCCAAGACTACACCGGCCTCCACCTTCCACTATTATCATCGAGCTCCCCCTTCAAATATCAATTTGCTCATATTACAATCTACAATAAAATTATTTCAATCATATTACATTATGAATACAACAGCTAATTCTGCTTATTGTGGAAGAAACAACGATACCAAATTCCTTCCGATCTTACTATGTGATCGTTCTGAAGAACGAAAATGTTTTGTCTCTCCGATTTTAAAAATTCCAAGACTGAAGGCCGTGGCAGACATCAACGAACATTTTTGGTTTCGTGACTGATAGACTGTCACACAATTTTGCGAACCAAAATTATCTTAAATACTACTCTTCAGATTTTCTGTGCCCATTTATTTCTTTTTCGCATGCACACAAACATACATTTATTCACACCTACATATTCAAAAGTACCCATCTAATTCAAGTACCCATCTAATTTTTATTAAATTAGGAAACTTAGTCAAATGTAGCCTCCAGATTAATTAAAAACCACTACGTCTTTAATGTTGCAAAATTAATACTTTAAATTCGTGTAAAAATCAAAACAATTTTGACAAATTTTAAAAATGGGGGATAATCAAATAAATTTGACAAAAACAGGTTGTAAAAGCATAAAATCATTGAAGTTTACGCAATAAGACGCGACGAAGCTTTGTGTCACAGTAATTTGACTATTTTATATCGAAGCCAAATTGATTTTTAAAACTATATTTTTCCCTACGTTTTAAAACTATAGCTTTCTTTACGTTGGTTAAGTAATTATCGTAATAAGTATACTGATTTTATTATAAATATAATTAATTCTGAACTAATTCGATTACATTTACTATACTGTTTTCTTCTAGGCCAAGATCCGCTTGTGAAATCGGACCCTATTGTTTAAAATGGAAGGGTGGCCACCGGTTGCGGAGCGGAGCTGAGCTGAGCCTAGCGGCGCATCTCGACTCCGCTTTGTTTGTCAGTTTTGAAAGCTGGTTCCGCTTCCCCCTCCACCCACTACAATAATATTATTGTGAAGTAGGAAAAAAAAAAGTATAACAAATAAGTTATTAGTGCTGGCGAATTTAGGAAAGGAATATTTAATTCAGCTGTTACAGCCCTCCAATAGTTTGTATCCAAGTATTATATTTAAAATAAAAGATACCTAGCTTTATCTATGGTTTGACCAATGGAGATACGACATCATGGACCGAACTTGTTGATCTCTCGAAATCAGTTACTGTTAGTGCAATCCGTTTTTTGATATGACTTACCGTTTAGCCACAATACCTACTTTAAAGTTAGGTCCGCCATTTTGAAAAAGATCAAACAGATACTATACTTTATATAATATATAAAATGAAATGCGGTGTAATGACTTTCACCCCAATTTCACACTTAGTGGTAATTATTATTATCCTATAAATACATATTATTAGCTTTAAGTGTGAAATGAATAAATTCTTGTTATTTTTTAATTTAAATTCCCCATTTGAACAAAGCTAATTGAAAAAAGAAAACAGAGTTCTTAACGAAGCTTCTATTTCCACTTTAAGATGAAGAATTTAAAAGAAAACAAAGCAAATAAAAGTCAAAAAGGTCGCCGGTTAGGGAGACTTATAAACTCGACTCGGTTGAAAAGGTTAATTTATCATTGAAGGAGAACAATTAATTTAAAATACAGGTTGAATATCACCTGCTTTTCGTCGAGAATCAACTTTCTAATTAAAAGATGGGAGAGAGGGAAGCCCAACGACAATCAACCAGCAAATCAAAACTAATTTTTTTAAATATATTTAAAGAGGCTTTAGAAATCCACTGAAGTCGAAAGGGGAATCCTTCACCCTGATTTTACTCTCTTCCCAAGGTTTTAACTCGCTCTTCCCCCTTCCTGAATAAAACCATTTCTGAATGCGAATTAATTTTACCTTTGGGTTTGTGCTCGACTGTGCTGTGAAGGTGCAGAGGTCTATAGAGCGAGATCTGAATCCAAGGCCTATATGGAAAAGCTAATGGATATTCGGTGCTCGGAGCTCCCACACACTTGCAGCTTTTCATTGCGACCTCCTCGGAAAGGTCCCGACAGACTCCTTCGTCGGCATCTCGCATTATAAACCCCCGACCCCTCTCCCTTGCATATTTATAACCAGGATCTGACATTAGGGTAAACAAGCCCGTCTCACAGTTCCACCAGCATAAATGATAAAACCCAAACTTCTGCATAACTTAACAANTATATATATATATATGTGTGTGTGTATGTATGTATTGCACACAGGAAAAATAAATCATCCATTTTACAGAAAAGGAACTAAAAAAAACAACCTTCAACTGCAACATAAGAGATCTTATTTTTACGAGGCATTGTAAGAATAAGAATAGACTAAACATTTTTCAAACAAAATAAAAATTTCACAAGATTCCTCTACCTTTGAAGGATATTCTTTTTAACGACAGCTTCGGATAAAACATTTTTCCCTTATACTTATATTTTTTAAGTGTTTTAAAAAACTTTTTTTATACCTTTAAAACTAAGTTTAAGGAAGCAAGTAAAGTATTTTTTTTTTTTTATATGGTCTCGATAAAAGTACTTAAGTTTTTTTGAGTAAAGTTCTTGTTAAAAGATTTTTGCCTAAAGTCTGAAGTATTCCCTTTACTTTGCATTAAAAGTATGGGATCTGAAGGAAGCGTCGTCGGACAAGAATAAGGCAAAGAAAAAAGTTTTTTTTTTACAACTCTCCCTCTTCTAAGTAACATTACTTAATATGTACTTAGTATAAGAGGGTTTTCCATAATACTTGGGGTGAATATTGAAAAGCTAAATATTGGTTTTTGATAGTTATTAGTAGATATTATTTTAATTTAATAATATTGAAGGAGATGTAATAAGAAAACACTTGGAAACGACCCTAACAAGCTTACTCAAACTTCCTTATGTACACAGTGCTATTGTGGTAGTCCCAATTCTGAAATTTTCGTATTAATGTACATTTTAAAATACTTTTAATGACATGTTCCGTTGTTAATGGTAAGATAAATCGAAGTCTGCACAGCACTAAACTAATTACCTGAAGGTATGCGGTATGCACGTCGACATTAATAATTACCTTACCCAGTAGAAGTAGGACCTATAGACGGTTAGGGTGAACCAATAGCTCGAAAATTGCAATTAGGCCTTATTTAGGCCCTTTTTACTCGCCCCGTAAAGTTGCAGGCACTTTCCTCATCATATCTCTGTACAAAGTTCCACCGAAGCGAGTACGGTCTGTTCATTAGTGAGCCATGTAAATCAGAGGTACAGGGCGAGGGATCGAACCTACGGCCTAGAGCTGCCATTTATTAAATACCGAGGAGATGTGGCAAGTGTCTAAAGTCACATGTCCATGCTGGCTCCATTATTTTGCCGAAGGAAGTATTATTATCATTTTTACATTGCAAAAAAAAAAAAAAAAAAAAAAAAAAAAAAAAAAAACCGGTAGATACGACAATCTCCAACAAAACTGTCTCGTATTTATGATACTGAATTTAAATCCAATAATATTTACTTGTATGGTTGAATTATAAATTACATGGTTACCTAAACTACATTTTAGAATTTTTTCAAATAAAAATCGCAATTCAAATAAAAACTGTGTAGGGCCCCCAAACAAGGAGCTAAAATACATTTCTTGATTCCAACTTGGGGTATGATTTTTTTTAACATGCACCTCAAATTTAATTGAAATTGGCCCAGTAGTATGGGGTCCACTCATCCGTTACTTACCATAGACAACACACTACGAATAGAAATAAACAAGAGACACTTTTTGGGACTCAAGGGAATTTATTAAATTTTTACGCCATTTCAATACCTTCACTTTACATGTATAGTACGTATGAGTAATTTAAAATTTTAAAATCTTAGTTTTCTTTTATTTTATTTTTAGCAAGAGATGATATAAAGAAACACTAATAGCGAAAACTTAGGCAAAATAAATGTTCCCATCCACAAATGGGACTTTTATTTTCAAAAAAATGTTGAGAATATTAACATATAGAAGAAGTCTACTAAACTTCCCTCTACCTAGAAGAAGTAAGAAATCTTTTTTGTCAAGTCCCCTCCTCGTGGTTGAATCAAGTTTAAGTAGCAGGACTTACAGTGTGCTTAGTTTGTAAGAGGATTGCGACACAGAGAGTTAGAGAGGAGGGCGGAGGCAGAACAAAGTGCATATTCTAGTATAATCAGCCATAAAGGCCTTTCTTGCCTCAGGGCACTCACATGTCTTGCCCTTACCCACAACAGCCAAAGACTCCTGCGATGAGCTCACCCTCACCCCCCTTCAGACATTATCTTGGCAACATATAAATAACAAATTGAACACTTCAATTACATCCCAACTCTAATTATCCCTTCAATTATCATAATACTACAAATGTTTACTTTCCCATGTACGTAGTATGTATATAAATAGAGAAATAGTCCAGGAGATAGCATGCAAAACATTTTCTGACTAACATCAAGCTAGAATTGGTGTTTTGGTGGCTTTAAAGAATATATGGTTGGGTAAGTTCGTCTGCGGGACATACCTTGGCAATAGGCATATGAAAAATACAAACCAGTAGAGAGAGGCCATGCCCCTCCCTTTTTAGTGTACAATGTGATTTTCATGATCCTGAGTGCGAACTTAGATAGTAGACTAATTATAAAGTTGTTGGTAGTTTGTCACTTAACAGGTTAGTTAGTCAAATATTACTCGAAATTAAAGTGTTCCCCTGTCAAGGGACAAACTACCATCAACATGATTTTTGTTCTACTATGTAAAAAAACTAATAAAAGTATTCTAATTAGATTTTGAGATTTATATAAATTTACAAGTGTTAAGATCCTGAGTCCAAAAAAGTTGATTTTAAATTATGTAGTTCGAGATTGAATGTGAAGGGCATTTGTTTCTGTGTATTCTTTTAAAATCGGAAGATTATATACAATTATACATATATACCTTTTTAAAGAAGGAATATAAATGATGATTTATATTGTCTATTTGTACTATATGAAGCAGTTGAACACTCAACATGGGTACAAACAAGCAAAGCCCATTAAATTATAAAGAAATGGTTATATCATAAAATTGTTTATAATAATAAAATTGTTATTATTTGTAAATTGTTATTGTTAGAAGTGAATTTTGCAGATGATGGTGAAGCTAATTGGTTGTTGGCTTTCTAGTTGTAATGAGAGCAAGTTTATCAAAGTATTTTGAAGTGATCGTTGAGTTGCTTCCATTTGCTTCCCTCAGTAAGGAGAAATCAAGATCCCTCCCTTTTTCAAATACCTCAACCACTTATAATAGTAAACGATAATCCTACAAATATAGCTTTTAAAGTAGAACCAAATACTTAATCTAGTTAAATAATACTTAAATCATTGTTAAAACCAAATCTCCAAAGAAACTCATCATTATTTTTTAAAAATACTTAGTAACATTTAAAGTCACAACAAAAGAATACAAAACAAATCGCAGGGATATTTCAGGGGATATTATATCTATTATATTTTCATGAATAAAGAAAAATAAAATTTTAATAAAAGGCACAAAAAAAAAAAATAATAATTAAAAAAAAATAAAAATTAGTATTAGCATGGAATTTAAAAATTTTAGGTTTAGCAGTACTTTTAAAACCGATGAAAAATAATATTCTTAAAAAACAAAAACAAAACATATTTGTAATCTTCTCGTCAGTAGCTTTCATTTGATACTCTAATCGATTTTTTATTTTTAGAGATAACGCATATACTGTGGTCACACTAGTACTGTGGCTTCAAAGAAAACATTTTCTCCTATTTAGTGCATGGTTAATAAAAGTTGTTTTTTTTAAATTAAAAAAAAACATATTATTTTTGTGGTTGCATTATCAATTCTCAATCTTTATTAGGGTCCGTAGGAAGTCTAATTGTATTATGGCAATAATGCCGTAATGCATTTTATGATGTTTGTTTCACATAATGATAACGAACGGTTCAAAAGTTATAACAAACTTTTTAAATTAAAATCTTGAAACTGCTATGCCGATTAAGATGGTAAACGCACTCGTCCAAAGTGTTTATTGCCTACCCTTTCTGTGTACTAAAAGCACATAAATATATTTAAAAACTTTACTTAATACTATATTTTGTATTTGTTTTTTTTTTAATCTCTTATATACATAGAATGTATAAAGAGGAATTAGGTATTGTAATGGTGCAAAAAAACGATGTTGATATTGTGATGAATTGGTATGTGTTAAGGAGCTGTCTCACTCTGACCATGTTCTTTTTAAGTTCCCTTGTAACTGGGGGCCAGACGGATATGAGGGTTGACCGATTTTTGACCTGAGTTACTAGAAGTGTTGATATTGTTGTACGGCATTGAATTTGAACCCTTAGCAATGCATTTCAAATGTGCTTGTTTATAATATTTATTAAATGGACGGTAGCAACGTGTGTACTTGGGGATAAAGTTGAACGTGTGTACTTAGGGATCAAGTTCAAAGCGACTTTCCGACTTTATTTCATATGGAAAATGCCCTTAGGTCAAGTTTCCGGCTCAACAGACCCCATATCTTTTGATCCTTTCCCACCCCCCGGTCCGTTCGGCCTTCAGTAACAAGCCAACTTGAAAAGAACAGGGTCGGAGTGACACGAAACGGAGAAATTGATTCGGTCCGTCGTACGAACCTCGTGTTGCGGCTACCAAACCCCCAGGCTACACGACACGAGGTTTCAGTCAACTGCCCCCCTCCCCAGCTTTGGGATTCTAATAAAGACAAACCCTAGGAAACCCTAGCGTTTTTACCCTAGACCCTAAAAACCGATCCCGCAAATACACTTTCACAAGTCCCCCTATAAGGGTAGCTTTCTGCTCCGTTTGTAGTTGTACTGTATAGGATTTTTTTCTCTCCTTCCCTTTTTTACATCAAGTTCTTGCTACTTTTTTTTTTATTTGAACCGAATCCTAGTTGTTACCAAAAAAAGTATTTCTCCGGTTAAAGTCCACGAAACCGGAACAAAAAAGTAAACTTTTTTTGTGATCCCTTTTTTTCTCGAAGGGGGTACCGGACGAAAAAAAAGAAGAAAATTCCGACTAAGTGGAATAAAGACTGGGGAAGCCGGTCGAGGAGAAAAGCCCCCCCCCCCTCCCCCCTACCCCAGGGGGTCGAAGGAAGAAAGGTCGAACCACGCCACACTTTTTTACGACTTTGCGTCGGAAGGTCCTGGAACCACCACTATATCACAGAATGCCCCCCCCCCCGGCTTTCTAAACAACCGCTTCTATCTCAAAATTCTTTAACTACCCCCTCTCCCGTTCACTTCCCAAAAGCATTCTGTAGGGGCCACATATCGCAACATCGTAAACTCTTCCGGAGCGTAGAAAAGAAAGCGGCTTGGGAAAGCCTGCCTGACCTAAATATATGAGTTCGGGGCGATACAAAGTACAAACTCTTCTGACAGCCTCAAATAAACTTAACTGATTAACGACCTCTAATAAACAAACTCTTAACTCCAAATGAACTCTACATTCATATATTTTTTTTTTTTTTATGTTCTTTTTGATATGTTTCTTAATGTCCTAAAAACCCAGAGCTTCTATAATTTTTCTAAAAGAACATTTTAATGGTTAGTATATTTCATTCCTTTTTTTAATCTTAGTACTAATACATAGTTAAAACGGAGTAATATAATGAATAAATCAAGTTTATGCCTCTGTCGGGAAACATTTTATGAAAGCTATACAACGAAAACAGTTTTTTTTTTTCTCCATATTTTCCTTCATTATCCCTTTTTACTTACGTAATTTGTTTTCGAGTTGCAACCACATAATATAGAGAATAACTACTTCGATAAAATTTGATTTTGAAATTCTAATAAACTTTAACTTTGACACGTTTAAGGTTCAAGATAAAACTAAATATAGTACAAAATATTTTATCTGAGGTCGGTGGGCACACGGGGTATCAAAACTACAGAGCAGAAGCGATTTCAATAAAATTTACTTAAAATTTTGAAAAAAAAAAAGCGTAGACAAATAAATTGAAGAAAACAATTAGGGGATAGGTACCTTCAAAAAACTATTTAAAACATTCTTTCCCAAAGAAAAAAGGTTGTCGCATTCAAAATAGCCTAAGTCGACCAGGGCAATCTGTTAGCTCCGAAATTGATCCCAGAATTGCCGGAATCGCTTTGGGAAAGAAGACAAGAGTCCGAGTGGTCCCGAAATTAAACGATGCTTAAAGATAAATATAACTCTTGCAAAAAGGACCGACGCCTCTGGGTGGCCTGTGTACATTAGACCTAATCCTATTTCATGCATTTTATTCTTCCGGCCAAAATTATAATTATTTCCCCAATGATATAAATTTTAACTTTTATTTTGATAAGGCTCAGGGAACGGATTAAATAAAAAAAGTTGAAACTTATGAGCCAATTATTGATTTTTAATTGTATTGTTTTTTTCTTTTAATTTACTAACCTTAAAATTTTTCTTTCTTTTATGCATATAAATATAAAAATTTAAATTTTTCTTTCATTGTTGATGTAAGAAATAAACATTCAGATGCAGATAAGCTTAAAAAGCAAATAATTTTGCAATTCTAATTGAAATTATTTCAATTTTACTTCGACTGCTAAAAAAACCATCAATTTTATTATAGAATCTTTGATATTTCTGCTGTTGAAAAAGAAATTTAATATAAATATTCAGGATAAGATATTTTAATGTTTTGTAATAAAAATATTATGAATTAATTGTTGATTGAAGTGGAGTTTACTGAACAACACTTCTCTCAGTAAACAAAATATACAATAATTGAAAGCGACAAAAGAAGATGTCGCTCTCTTCTTGAATTCCTTTTATTATTATTCTCTGCTTTTCTGATGTACAAAAGAATCACGAAGACAATACAAAACCTTTGAGATTCTATAAATATCGAATTCTCAGTTTGAAATGTCCTCAAAAAACATAACAACTTCTAACGAATGCTTTTATTTTTTTTTTCGTTGTTTTATTTATTAGATCGTTCTAAAGAGCGAAATATTTTTTAATTTTTCAAAATTCTTGGACAGAAATCCGTTTTTAACATCATTTTAAAAGCTACTCGTCTGATTATGATGAAATTTAGTTGTTTGGTAACAATTAACCCAATGTCACTTAACATTTTAAATTTATATAGATATACAAAATGTACATGTCTTGGTTTTCCGGTGAAATCCGATACATGAAGTATCTGAAAGGCTTGTTTTTTTGGCCCTTCCACTGCTGAAGCCTCTAAAAGGTTGTGGTGCATCGTAATGTAAACTAAAAGTAACGATAAGATCTAGTAGAAAATTGTATTTTTAAGCTACAAAAAATATTTTGCCGTAATCTTCAAAAACAATAAATGTTAATTACCAAAACAAACCTCAGTTATAAAAATGTTGATTGTTTACAAATTGAACAGTTGACGCTGAGAACTACTAGCGCTTCTTGCGCGCCGCGGCCCTGCCAGGAAGCGGCCGCTTCTCGAACTAATTACTGGCCCTAAAAAAGAATGCATTATTACCGACCCCAGGGCTGTAATATGGAATTTTACCGGCCGCTAAGGATAGGAATGTTTACAAGTGGTGGGCGATAAAATGATTAATGTATTCGAAATAGGACGCGAGGAAGCATATGCCACACTAATTGGAAGAATATTTTATAAAGGGATTAGGAACGAAACTAAATGGGAATTTTCAATTTCATTGATTGGCCCTTAATAATATGAAATGTAGCAACTGATTCCTAACAATAGCCCTGTGTGGAGCGCGGGGTGAAGGCTAGTATTTTGTACGATTAGAATAAGAATAAGAAACTGCATCTGTACAGTTTAGGCAATCGAACCTCCTTAGAACATTTAATTATGCCCCACAACAAAAATATTAAGAAAAAAGTCGCCTTTGTTCACTAAAATTCACCTAACTATACCCTAAATCTTTTAAAAATTTGACGTTATTTGTTACTATAATACAAGTATGAATATAAAAATATAATATTTTTTGTCATAATTATTTTTATCAGTCACAAAATTTTTTCTATTGAAGACAGAGTACCAAACAAATTCTATACGCATTATGGATTCAAAGTCAAGGTATTGAAACGTGTTAAAAACCAACATATTGTTAAAATAAATTGAGCAAAACTACATAAATTTATATTTTGACTGAGGCTGAAGCTCTTTAATGCAACAGACGATAAATAAATATTAATCAATAACTCAAGCTTTAATACAGTAATGTATCGATTATTTTTATGATTTATAAAATTATTAGGTTAATTTAATTTAACATTTGTCCATATTTCTTACTAATGCTTTCTTTTACATTCCTTTATATATTCGAGTTGTGTCCCGACAACTCACCTTGAAATTCTTTTTTATTGTAAAGCAAAGGCAACCACATTTATTCCATAAAAATATGTTTGTTTTGATTTGTTGGTCTTTAAATAGATATAATAACACATCTAAATTAATTTACCTAGTTATACTGTTTCTTATAAATATAAAATCAAGTCCGTTGCCACGGGTTTAAGGGCTCGTAACAAATAAAAAGATAGGACCAAACTATTCAGATTGGTCTGTATTTGAATCCAAATGAAAAATCGATAAAGTTACATTAGTAAGAATCATAAATGGTATTAATTTAGTGTGGAGACTTTGGATGCTAAAAGCTATTATCGGTATCTAAAGGCAGGGAGCGATGTCTGGCGACACATTACTCCCAGCCAGTACATTAACCTCATACCACCCCCTGGCTGGAGGAGAAGGGCGTCCACAACCTGACACTCGACCCTAAATAACTAACAAACTTTTCAATACACTCGTACAATTTATATTTCGATGAAGGAAAAAAAAATTATTGTACTTTAAATCGTTCCTAACCTGGATTTAATTTGTGTCTATAATTCGTTTTTACTTTATCATTTAAGAAAAAAGTATTTTGATGACGCGGAACTTCGATTTTGATGTACACGTTTGGAGGTCCCTTGAGTCAAAAGGTAGTTTTTTTTTGTCTACTTCGTAATCGCTTACTTCATAGTCGTTGTGGCGTACATATTCAGAAAAAGCATACCCCGAAAAAAGGAATTTTAGCTCCAAATTTGGAGGCGTTACCCCCCAAAAACTCTGAAAAACGTGAAACAAATTATTTCTTTAAAACGGTTTCGATGAGTTTGGTTAAAAGATTCTAAAATGTAATCCATTTACGAATAAATACTAATTAAACAATATAAGCCATTTTCTAGGGGGAAATATAGTTCCTGAGACAATAGCTTTAAACGCGGATGGAGATACACCGGGGCCGACACTGCTTCTATCTTGTCCCTGCTCCACTTGCAGTAAATAAAGTTTGTTGCGTTCTGCAATAAAAAGATCATTCTTGTTGTGTCAACTTCATAACACATGGTTTTATATTGGAATGCACCCATATGCGGCTTAAAAAATCGCGGCGATTAAAAAAACGCAACCAGACCTATATTTGAGCCGACTCATTGACAGGCATGAAATAGCACACACTAAAGCTACGGTCACACGGAGCGATTTTTGTCGCTACTACTTATCGCGCCGAATACCCGCAGCGACTAGTAGCAATGACTACTACGCAGTCACACGGAGCTACTTGTATCATTGAGTAGTTACTACTAGGTGAGAAGAGAAGTGAAGTGTGTCAATGAAATGAATACGAGAAAATCTAGTATTAAAATCGTTTATTACTTTCTCATATAAAGAGAAAGTATTGTGATGGCGCAACAATTCGATTTTGATGGATTTACACGTTTTGAGAGTCAAAAAAAGTGGTTTTTAAAAAATCTGTCTGTCGTCTGTGCAGACGCCTAGAGCCAAAACTACTGGGCCGATTTTGACGAAATTTGGCATACATGTTCAGAAAAATCATACCCCGAGGTGAAATGTAAAATGAATTTTAGCTCAAAATTTGGGGGCGCTACTCCCCAAAAACTCTGAAAAAACTCTCTCGAAATGGTTTTGACGATTTTGATTAAAATATTCTAAAATGTAGTCCATTTAAATATAAATCTAACGATATAAGCCATTTTCCCGGGAAAAATCTCATTTCTCAGGAAATATCTTAAAACGTGGACGGAGAGAGCCCGGGTTCGATTCCCCGGCCAGGAGAAGTTATTTTTATGATAAATTTTGGTGAAATTTTCAATAATTCATAATTACATGTACATAAGAAAACTAATTATTGGAAAATACATATTAGGCTAAGTAATTTTAAACTCGTATATGAGAAAGTTTGTCTAAGTTGTCTCGGACCGATTTTTTGTAACGAATTGATTCGTTAATATTGTGCTGAGTTAGCTATGCTCTTATTAAGTAAAATTCAGAGTCCTCGTAATTAAATAAAATAGCTTCGCTACTTAATAACTTATAAATATTCTTCGGGTAACTGAAGTTAAGTTTAAAGAATCATTAGAATTGGTTACACCATTAATTGAGAAAAAAGATTCACTTATGAGAAGTTCAAAACTTTGAACTTCTCAAAGNTTTTCCCGGGAAAAATCTCATTTCTCAGGAAATATCTTAGAACGCGGACGGAGAGAGCCCGGGTTCGATTCCCCGGCCAGGAGAAGTTATTTTTATGATAAATTTTGGTGAAATTTTCAATAATTCATAATTAAATGTACATAAGAAAACTAATTATTGGAAAATACATATTAGGCTAAGTAATTTTAAACTCGTATATGAGAAAGTTTGTCTGAGTTGTCTCGGACCGATTTTTTGTAACGAATTGATTCGTTAATATTGTGCTGAGTTAGCTATGCTCTTATTAAGTAAAATTCAGAGTCCTCGTAATTAAATAAAATAGCTTCGCTACTTAATAACTTATAAATATTCTTCGGGTAACTGAAGTTAANTAGAAGAAAGAATGTTTCAGTTCAATCCTGGGTTTTTTTTAGTGTACAACTTGTCTGAGCGGAGCGTTACAATACCATTTGTAGTCAATATTCCCACCTCTGACCTATCATATTAGTGTTATTAGCCATAATAGATTTTTGCTAAGCAACCAAGGTAAGGTAACCTCCCTATATTATTTATAAAAATGGCTGAGTTATCTCGGCTTGATTTGTTTTTTATAACAGCATTTGTAATTGATTTTTTATTCATTTATTAGTTTTTCATTTCGTTTCTTTTCGTTGTGGAGGTTAAAAATAAAGGTCTTGCCGACTCCAATAAGAAGCGGATATTTTGTTTGCATTATGTTTTATATGGTGCTCCTTAAACAGTACTATCCTCCTTTTATTGTCTACTCTAAAATAAATAGTTTCTTTTTGCAAAATAACAAAATAATAAAAGACTGAATTTTTTACAAAGAAATGAACCTGGCTCTCTGCTATCTTCCATTTTATTTTAAGTGATAAAAAATAAAAGGGAAATTTTTATTTTCATATCGTGAGGCAAACGAAGGGAAATCTAGCGTGTTGTAGAGAACAGCTGCTGCTTGCTTGTCGGCTTCAATAACAACCAGATATAAAGGTTTTGCTTTATGATTATGTTTTCTGCTTTTAGTATTGTTTAATAATGCTTCAATGCATTTTTACTTTAGATCGGTCTGTTCCGGTATACAGCTCTGTTTCCTCTGCCATTAGGTTAACTTCTTTCGATTTCTTATACGTTATTAACTTAAGTTTTATCAGCTATTCCAGACTCTATCAATAAAAGGGCCTCTTAAATCGAAAAAAAGTTGAGTTTTTCGAAGGGGTTGTTATTAAATGCAATGATTGAGAGGATATTGGGAAGGACTACCCGTAAAAATACAGCGCGTGTTAAATAACACAACTTTCCAAGGTAAAAAACCATCCCTTTCATACTTTCATGAACACTAAAAAATAATATTATTTGTAAATTTCTAAACGATACATATACAAAGTATCATTCGAATATACAATTTAACTGTCCGATAGAACTCGTACTAATCTTGCAAACATAGATTTGTTCCAACCACACTTCAAACTGGTTTGGAACTGTCCTGTCCGACGCATGCGCAACGGACCACAATTGATCGTTTTTCGTACAGTTTGCAACTAGTTTGAAGTGCTATTGGAACAAACCTTATATTTACTTGGANTTTTATTATTATAATAATTTTACTTTGTGTTGACAGCTTGGTTAGCGAGTCGAAAATCACAAATCACAATTTAAAACAAGGCTCTGTTCTTCAGCAAAGTGGAAACACACGAAAAGGGTGTTCGTTTTAACGACGAAGAGGTTGGGGATGTGCCGAACTCAACAGGATGATTAGAAAGGGGTCGACGCAGCTGCTGCTTGCTTGTCGGCTTCAATAACAACCAGATATAAAGGTTTTGCTTTATGATTATGTTTTCTGCTTTTAGTATTGTTTAATAATGCTTCAATGCATTTTTACTTTAGATCGGTCTGTTCCGGTATACAGCTCTGTTTCCTCTGCCATTAGGTTAACTTCTTTCGATTTCTTATACGTTATTAACTTAAGTTTTATCAGCTATTCCAGACTCTATCAATAAAAGGGCCTCTTAAATCGAAAAAAAGTTGAGTTTTTCGAAGGGGTTGTTATTAAATGCAATGATTGAGAGGATATTGGGAAGGACTACCCGTAAAAATACAGCGCGTGTTAAATAACACAACTTTCCAAGGTAAAAAACCATCCCTTTCATACTTTCATGAACACTAAAAAATAATATTATTTGTAAATTTCTAAACGATACATATACAAAGTATCATTCGAATATACAATTTAACTGTCCGATAGAACTCGTACTAATCTTGCAAACATAGATTTGTTCCAACCACACTTCAAACTGGTTTGGAACTGTCCTGTCCGACGCATGCGCAACGGACCACAATTGATCGTTTTTCGTACAGTTTGCAACTAGTTTGAAGTGCTATTGGAACAAACCTTATACTTACTTGGATTAGTTTTTTTCATTTAGTCGTTGTTTCGAATTTTCGTGGATGCATTTAATTATTAGTAAACATTTCATCAAAATTCACCAAAATAAAATAACCCGGCCTCTCACCATTCGCAATTATAGCTATTTTCTTATGAACAGGATTTTTCCCGGGAAACCGACTTATATGGTTAGATGTTTATTAAATGGAACACATTTAAGAATATTTAATCAAATTCGTTGGACCGTTTTCAGAAATAATTTTTTAACGTTTTTTTCAGTTCAGACTTTTTGGGGTCTCTAGTTCCAAAAATATAGAACTAAAATTAATTTCTCAATTTCGCTATGTGGTTTTTCCACATGTATGACAAATTTTATCAAAATCGGCCTAATAGTTTAGGTTTCAATCGTTTGCATATAAGAAAGAAGTTTTTTGTAACCCGCTATAAATTTTAATTTTTTTTTATTTTAAATCAAATTATAATTACTTTTTACAAAGGGAGACAGACAGAGAAAAGTCTATTTTTCTCTGACTGTCTCTCTTTGTAAATAGTAATTATATTTTATTTAAATCAATAAAAATTTCAAAATGGAATTTTCACGCAATCACAATACTCACTTTTATATTCACCAAGTATATGGGAGAGTAAAAAGAACAAGGATCCCTTACAAAGGAAGACCCCTACGCTACATATAGTAGCGTATTCTATGTGTCTTCAGTCTTCAGCATATTTAGTAAAATAAAATTATATTGAAAATTTAATTATATTGAAGTATAGGATAGTTATTATCTAGGGCAAGTATTAAGTATTGTTAAATCCAACACTTTGTTAGTGTTTAATATAAGACCAAGACAGAAGCTCAATATTCATTAACAATATCACATTATTAGTGGTTCAGTTATTATTAAAGAAGGAAATTATTAGCCTTATCAGGAGAAACTTAAAACGGACCTTTCTTTTTCGCTCGGAATAATACAAATTTTAATAAGATTCTACCCCCTACCCTTTGTGTTGGATTAAATGAAGAGCATGTTTAATTTATAAGGGCGTTCTTGGTTTTATTATTATAATAATTTTACTTTGTGTTGACAGCTTGGTTAGCGAGTCGAAAATCACAAATCACAATTTAAAACAAGGCTCTGTTCTTCAGCGAAGTGGAAACACACGAAAAGGGTGTTCGTTTTAACGACGAAGAGGTTGGGGATGTGCCGAACTCAACAGGATGATTAGAAAGGGGTCGACGAACCTGTGGCGGCGAAGCGAGCAAAGCGAATGAAGGAAACGCTATAAGAGTTAGCTCGCTCGAGAGGAAATGAGGGAAGGGTGGAAGGGATTGAGAGATACGAGGATCCTGTGCGGCCATGTTTTCAACGGCTCGCTTTCGACATTCAACACAAGGATAAAATGAAAACTCCTTATCTACAGTTGGCACACTCTCTTGGTATACGCTTTGCCTTACATAGACCCACAACATATACGCTCTACCCTCGCGAAGGCTTAACAGCCGGCCTCTACGCATCCGAGCTTGTTCCTACGCTGCCTAACCCTTATCTTTAGACGATCCCCAATCATATTTATAACCAATAAGTAAGATACAATGCGTCGTATCTAAGCTTCGGTTTTCCATGAAAACAATCTCGTAACCTTTTAAAGATAATGTCAAAGTGAAATTTGAAAATATAAAAAGTTAAAAATGTAATATCCATCGTATGAAAAGCAAGCTTAGGGTTTAAAACATAATTCCATACATTGTAGGCTTGTTCCAACCCCCTATATTTGCAACGTCCTTTACATATCGTTCGGAATTTTTTAAGTAGAGGTTTTATGCGCAGGCGCAATCTTTGTACTGTTATAAAACCGTATTTAAAACATTCGAGGAATCCTAACAAATAGGGAAACTTCATACTGACATGTGTGTCGATTGACAGTACAGCGCATACCGTACGAAACGGTACTTGGTTTGGGCTAAAGATCGTGTAGAGCTTGGATCGTAAGGTCCATGCGTATAAACGGTCCTTGCGTAGATTGGATGTGGAGGAAGGTACGAAACACAAAACACAGTCCCAAGTCGGGTTGGATCGGCATCTTATAGTAGCGCATTCCCGTGTCTATACCACGGATTTCCTGATTGGTTAAAACAAATAATTTGGATATCTTAAGTTTAATATCCGATGCAAAATGAAGTTCAATGAATTATTTGTCATCCTCTCGTTTGTTTTGTTGTTTACCGAACTAATCAATAATTTTCTTACTATGTCTGAATCTGACCGATTTTCTATTTTTATGGATTTTTTTTTTTTTTAGATAAATTTAAATAAAATTTATTTTGATCTTTAGTTTGATTTTCCTATCACTAGCAAACCCCTTTAAACAAATTCCACCATTACTTTCGTTTCTTAGTAATTTGCCATTGATAAAATCATAACTCCATCTTCTTTTGTGTGGGTCGTAGAGGGTNTGATAGTATTAAGAGTTAAAGCCTCACAATACTTATAACGGACATTTGTTTTTATTTTAACTAAAAGAGTTAAAATTTAAAAAAAAAAAAACGCTTAATTTATTACTACAAGTTAAGTGGTTTAGGCGTAAAAGCAAAAATTATCAAGATAATAAAGCAATGTACACAGGGTACATCGAACTCGGTAGTATTGTGTTGTGATAGAGTGAGTCTTAGTTTGGAAACAACCACAGGAGTAAGACAGGGATGCGCCTTGAGTCCCTTACTATTCATAATGTATTTAAATGATTTTACGATGAGCTTGAACATCCGGGTTCTTCATCATTACAACAGCCCCGAAAAACTTACAGAACATGATTAATAAGCTGCATTTGTATATTATAAAATGGTAGAAATAAATATAACTTATAAAAGAGCGGACGTGCAGTTTTTAAGATATGTTGGTTCGCTAAAATTGAGCGACATTCAGATCGATAGATCGACATACAGACATATTATAAACAACTAAACTCCATTAACGTCCAACCAATCCAAAGTAAAGGCTAGGCACCTACTGCCATACACTGGGCCCGACCAACTCATTGGGGTGTGTCCGAGTGGTCAGACATTGGTCGGACTTTTCCATACATGGATACTTAGGGCACTTGGATACTTATGGATTGGTATAGGACGTATGACGTATATGGCCGACCCAAGACTATTTTCATTTATATATATATATATATATTTTTTTTG
>KZ651412.1:212974-227374 GCA_001010745.2 Gerris buenoi
TTTTTTTTTTTTTTTTTTTTTTTTTTTTTTTTTTTCAGGCTTGACTATTAAAGATAAGAAATACATTTTATTATTTAATTCTCAAGACTAATTATAAACCTCAAGAGTAATACATTGGATAAATACACTAAATTAACCTCATAAAGAAGGAGAAGAAAATTTGTTGAAGCAAATATTACAAATCTATAACATAAATGTTTCCGGCAAAACCAGATATCAGTCAATACAAGAATTATATATATACATAGTTATATCTAGTTTCACCTCAAACCTCAAATTGCATCCAATAACTCCCAAATTCATTTCTCCTTCTCCAACCTTGGTTAAAAACAAGTAAGGAGCTTCACGTAAGAACGCGAGACGATGATCACCGGTTTCTGAGTATAATTTTAAGTAGTAAGTGTAAATTTTAATTGTTGCATATTCATTTTCTACACTTCACGTCCCTTACATTGATGTTTAACATGTCAAGGTGACTAAACACTTTTTTTATTCACCCGCCATATTGGCCACAATCTTGAAAATATTAAGTGTAAAAAATTCCAATAAGTGTACAGTTACAAGTGCCGAGATGCACCTGTGTGCCGAATCATGTTCATAGCTGTATTAGTATACGAATTGTACATGCAAACGGACAGACTGACAGGCAGAGCCGTTATATGAGGGTTTTTTTTATTTTGTACTTCGTACAGTACAGAAACCTGAATTGAGGATCCGGATAAAGAAAGAGGAAATTGCCCATTTACCACTTTTGTCCAGTACCAAAAAAAAACATTAAATCATATAGTTCTGGAAAAATGCTTAAAATGATCGGAAGACCCTACAGTCTAACATACTAAAAGTCCCCGAGGGTGGGGGTGAGCCCCCCCCCCAACAATTAAGTGTTTTAGGGGCCAATTTTGGGTTTTTCACAATTTTCCTTAAAATATTACCTTTACGCGAATTGTAGTTATTTAAAAATTTGTTTTAAATTAAATTTTAAAGAAAAATAGTCCTTTTAATTTTTTAAATCCTTTATTTATTTATATTATTAACTTCACTTTTGTGCCTGGGTGGGTGCCTGGGTGCCTGGCATTAATATCTTTGGAAGGCTAGTTAACCCTCTTCTACTTATTCAATCGAGCTGAAATTTGGCACATAGACTCTCTACCAATACAAAAACATTTTAACAAATTAATTAATTAATTAAATATAATTAATTAATTATTTTTTCACTTTAATTACTAGGCATCGCGTGGCTCTATCATTGAAGCGAGCGTATAGTAATACATAATATGTGTATGTTTTAACGATCTGTATTAATTTTTAGCGGTGTCTCTGTTGGTTTTACTACAAAATGTTATTTGCAAAAAATGTTCGTCTCATCGAATATATAAAGTTAGAATTTTTTCCCGTCCTAAAATTCCAATTTTAATTTTGATGCGCACGTTTACGTGAGCGTTGCGCGCGAACACTTGGACAGAGAACGTTGTCCAACGAACTCATCCTGAGCATTGGTAAAATGAACATGTGTACCAAATTTCATCCAAATCAGTCCACTTTTACTCAAGTTATCGTCGTACGTTTCAGACACACAGACAGACAGACAGACAGACACGGAGCATATTTCGTTGAATGTAAGAAGCTCGCTTACGCTCGCTTCAATTAATCGAGGACTTCACTTTACAAGTATACTCTTAACCAAGGCCTTCATTTTACTCTTAGGCTTTTATAATCAAGGCCTTCATTTTACAAGTATAATTTTAATCGAGGCCTTCACTTTACAAGTAGACTTTTAACCAAGGCCTTCATTTTACTCATAGGCTTTTATAATCGAGGCCTTCACTATATAAATGAAGTCAACAAACTGTTATCATCAACCATTTCACTTCAGAATAGCTCCGCAGCTCAATTTCAGGAAAAATATTAAAAGCATCAACATTCATAAACAAATATTATTACATGTCTTTTAAGGAAAACCCATTGATTTTACTGGAATTGCCAAACACGAGTCACGAGAGAACCAGGCTGAATGCCCGTGCTGTACGATAAGGCGCCTTTGAGTTTAGCAATTCGGTCCTCTCTTATCAATCTCCATTATTAACACCCTCGCATCCCATTTAGATATTAGAAAACATCTATTATTGATTACATATCGATAAAAAAAGTGGGAGTGGTTAAGGACTAATAATTAAACAGAACTAATTTCATAACACGCCACTGATCTACGATAACACTTACTCCGTGACTAGACAATCAAATAAAAATATATACAGCCACTATAATAAAATAATCTAGATTCATTAAATAATTAACATTAATCATTTTTATATTTTTTTCCATTTTATCATATTTTGGCCTCTTAATATTTTTTTTTATTTAATTGCTGATTTTTATATATTTTTTTTGCTAATAATTAGTAAATTTAATGAAATTTTTTATCATTAAAACAATATTAGTCAATTAAATAATTGTCTGTGTAAGATTAAATTATTCCCTTTTATATAGATTAGATAACATGATAATAGATGAAAAACTAATGAACAGGTTTTGTTTCTTCGCAATCTAATTAATGTCGATTGTTCATATTGTTTAATAATGTTTACACAATAGTTTAGTAAAATGAACATGTAATTTATTTGAATCTTACATCAGCTGAAACTTAATCAAGCTATTAAAAAATCTTCGATTTGATTTGATTAGTTAATAAAGTGGTTACCAAACTTGTTAGACCCTTTGCATCTTCAGTGTTCAGAAAATTTCTGTCAGTACCCAGTACCCAATGTTCATAGTAACAATATAAAAATAGTTACCCAAATGTATCAACTTACAGAGTGGTTGGGTCAGTAAGAAGAATCCTAAAACTTGAAAACGCTATAAATATTCAAAATTCTTAAAATTTGTGTAGGCGATAAGTTAAAAAAGTATATATATACCTACGATATAAGTCGCATTAAACTTTCTCGTATACGAGTTACGAGTGCAAGAGTACTTGTCCAGTATTTTCCATTTATTAGTTTTCCTGGTTACATTTGTCTCAGGAACTAGATTATTTCCGGGAAAACGACGTATTTGGCTAGGTTTGCAATGGAATCTAAATTGTAGAATTTTTCGGGAAATAATATTTTTCCCCATATTACATACATATTTTTAGAGTTTTTGGAGGATGCCATCCAATAGCTAAAGTTACTTTTCTGGTTTCGCCTCGGGAAATGATTTTTTTAAGCATGTTCACCAAATTACATCGAAATCGGTCCTTCAGTTTGGGCTCAAGGCGTCTGTACATACACCATATAGCATTAAAAAAAACTTTTTTGAACTCAGGGGTGCGAACCCGTCAAAACGCGCATCCATCAAAATCAAATTTTTGCGGCCACTTCAACACTTTCNGGGGGGGGGGGGGGGGGGGGTTATTGAGCTATAAATCTTGGGAAGAGGGAAGTATTCAAAAGCGTGTGAAATAATAATGAATACCGCTTTATTTAAGCTAGTAAATTATGATTGAGAAACCAAGTTTCCCCCCTATTTCCTTCAAGTGTTAAATTGTTAAAATTTTGAACGCAGTTATCTCAAAAACGATTTTAGTTAGAAAAAAAAATGAAAAGGACTATTTTTGTTTAAAATTTAATTTAGACAACATTTTTACTTAACTACAATTCGTGGGAAGAGGGAAGTATTCAAAAGCGTGTGAAATAATAATGAATACCACTTTATTTAAGCTAGTAAATTATGATTGAGAAACCAAGTTTCCCCCCTATTTCCTTCAAGTGTTAAATTGTTAAAATTTTGAACGCATTTATCTCAAAAACGATTTTAGTTAGAAAAAGAAAATGAAAAGGACTATTTTTGTTTAAAATTTAATTTTAGGCAAAATTTTTACTTAACTACAATTCGCGTGAAAAACCCAAAATTGGCCCCTATAACCCTCAATTTTAGGGGGGAGGGGGGCTCATCCCCCACCCTGGGGGACTTTTGGTATGTTACACTGTAGGGTCTTGCGATCGCTTTTTTCCAGAACTATATGATTTAATGTTTTTAAATCCTGTTTTTTGGTCTTATTTGACTGGACTACTTATACTCTTCGACATATCACCTGTCCTCCAGTCATTCTTAACAAAGTTCTCAATTCATTCCTAAATTCAACAATGCCTTACAACTACAACATTGCGTTACCTTGGCCTTCACCTCGATAGTCGTCTCACCTGGCAAAATCACCTTAAGACTAAACTTACTGCCATCTCAAGGAACTACATGTTGCTGCTTAGTCTTCTAGATCGTAGATCCAAAATTAAATTAAGAAACAAGCTCCTCATTAAAGTGCTTTAGTCAAAACTGATATCCACTAGTCAGAACTACAATTGCCTTTTAATGTTATGTGAAAACTAGTTTTGACTTAAATGGAGCAGATAAAAGTATATTTTATGCCTGTCTCAACTTGCATTATTTGTTTCTTTTTCGTCTTTAACGGTGAATAACGAGGATAATGTATAGAAGAGGTGCAAGCAACGTTTCTTCTAACAAATCATTCAATTTGAAAAAACTCAAAGCATCATTATGATTTTTTAACCAAGTATTTTGACCGCTGGGTCATTGGACTAAGTAAATCAAACAACATTGATTTGATGTTTAATAAAGTGATTAATTATTAGGAAATTACTATTATACACAATATTCTGATTTATAGTTAATTCCAGTTTTGACTGATTTAAAGATTGTAAAAATTGGTTCCCTACAAAATTTCGGCAATAAAATATTTGACAAATTCATTCTTAAAAACCGATATCTTCATTCAACAAACTTTTCAATCGTCTATATTACTTATAGATTTTGTACGAAAGATTTCGCTTCCATCTTAACTCGATAGCTTATTACAAATAGAAAGTTTCAGTTTCATTTCAGAATAATGAGTCTGAATTTTTAGTAATAATATAACTAATGTTTACAGAATATTCTAGATCTGACAAGCCAAACCCAGTTTTGACAAAAGCTCTTTGCCAAAACTATTCCTTTCAACTACGAATACGGAAATTCCCGAGGTTCCCGATCACATCCATACGAACTTTTCTATAAAGCAATCCACGCTTTGAAAATATGAATAACTTCCACCGTTCTCTGATATTTATAAGCTGTGAAATTGTGAAAGTTTCAGCTTTTTAAGTAGTCTGCAAGAGGGTTCAAAATCTATTACACAATTTCTACCTTACAAAAAATAACACTACATTAATATTAAACTTAATTTAAACTCATTTGACTTGACAATAAACTAAAAAGATGACTTTTTTTTCTTCTTTAAAACATATTTAACCATAAAGATTCAAAGTTTTGTTTTTTCTTAAAAAAAAGTAATAATAATAAGTTTGAATAGAGCTCGGAGTGAATTTGAAAATATTGTGTTAAAACAACAATAGAGTCTAATTTAATCTTCGTACAGTAGAACGTTCTCTACAAGTCTTCTGATAAAAAAATAAAAACTTGAAATAAACTTGCAAACAATGGAAATTTAAAGTTTTAATAAAGTCCCGGTTATGAAAAGGGTTTTAAACAACTAAATTGAATATATATTACTTGATAATAACGATCTTGATAAAAAACTATCTTAAAAATAATTGATAATGTCAGGGTTGCACCGTTTTCATTATGGAGTATCTTAATTATTATATTTTTATTGTCATAATACGAAATATTCCATTCTCTATTGTTGTTATATAGAAAAGTGAATCTATTTTGGAACGAATCCAAGGGGCACGTGATGTCCAAATTCTGAGGGACACTAATGATGACTGCCAAATCCCAAGGGCCACTAAGCAAGTTTTGTCGTAGCCCAATTATACAACCCTCTTATAAGATAATTACGAGAATATTATTACGCTTATGTAATAAAGTAAAAAAAAAAAAAAAATAGTACCAGAAGTCTAATGCAAGGTTCAGCAATATAGTTTTTTGAAACTTTATCCTTATATCTAAGCCCTTTGATATATTATATTAATTAGTCTACATCTTCAAATAAAATAGACTGCCGATTGGTGTGGCACATGGTTACTCGCATCATATTGCGTGCTTTATTGATTTTATACTTTTACAAGCTATTATTATCTAATTTGTTTAATTGTTTCCCCCGTTTTTTTATCTCTCAAAATTGTTTGGATTTTTTTACATAAATTAAAGTATCAATTTAGCAAAACGGACCGACAGACAGACACGGAATCGAAAATGTTCCTTGATGTCTGAAACGGACTTCAGTTTTTGGAATTTTTGAACTCGGACACCTAAAAATATTCGTTCTTCAGAATGATCACAGAATAAAGCTTCCGTTACCATTAGTTCCGATAAAGCTTCGGTTACCTTTGGTAAGCTTGGAAGCAAAATTAATTTCAGCCTAACATATTAACGAATCTAACCGTACAAGTCTTAGCATGAAAATGCCCAAAGAAAGGAGGAAATAATAACAATAAATTGGATTTTAATAAAAAGAAAACCATAAAATAAAATGATCGTGGAAAAAACGACAAGCTCATAGTTTTCCGATACTATGTAATGAAATGTATAAGCATTAGAATAAAATGCCTCTCCGCGTGAAATAATAATTCTCTCCGAATCTTTATTAAAGCAGAATTGAGCCCTTTTAAAGCCATTGTCGGTGATCCGTACACAAGAAATACGAGTTAATTAAACAAATTAATTAGTTGATGGGGAGTTTAATTCATGTCGGAGGTCAACGTGACACTAACCAAGAAAGTTTTTCTTTTTTTAACGTGGAGAGTCACTTTATTCAAAATCTTTAAGATTTCGACTGACCCTCATATAACTGATAACTGCATTCTAATGCGAGATTTTGGATAACTGCTGGGGGCGTCGACTTGCAGATTCAAAACGTGTTTTCGAAAGTTCAGAGATCATATTTTATCTCCGAAGCGATAAAAAATCTGGTTGAAGCAGATCTCAAAACTTCCTCATTCCTCAATGTACGTCATTGATTACCTATTCCAGGTCCACCTAATTTTGGGGAGGAAGTATTCTATAATCAAAGATCAAAGAATATATTTTTCTAAATTACTTGAGGGCAAATTAATCCCACAAGAGCCCGAGACAAGAGAACATTTTTCTTTGGAAAACGTGTAGGTTGTATAAACACACAAATAGTGGAGGGAGTATTAACACACATCGTGCAGGTAGAATCAACACACACATCTTGAAGGTAGTATAACGTCAAACATAAAATATACTAACATACAAATACAACTAACATACAAAGTTAGTTTAGTCGTTAAACCTGTAGGTTCCATAGTTCGAGGACTCTGATACTCACATATTACTACGCTTGTTTGCGCAACTAATCTCCGAAAGTACCCAACTCAATAAAGATTTACCATAAAGTATGAATTTTTGAGTACATAAATAAATCCGAACTAATACCTTTAGTAAGATCGGAAGCAAAAAAAAAGAAGGGAAATAATTACATAAATTAGACAATAATGGGTCGTAAAAGACAAACATCATTAAAATACATGATAGGTCGTAAGGAAACTATGTGTCACACTAATTGGCAGTCTTCAATTATTTATAATACAATAAAAGTTGCTCTTGTTGTTATGCTATTGTTGTTATGCCTCTCTACTAGGTCCATTAAATCACTCATTTTTCTTTATATTTCTTGATATTCTTTCACAACATTATATTACATATTATTTCATTTAACTAAATTATTTTCCACTGAAAAATAACCTATATCCATAAGGAATATATTATTTCATCTCATTCCCTCGTTTGTCTGTCTGTCTGAAACGAACCTGATCTCCGAAAGCACCCAACTAAAATATTGGAAACTTTTCAGTTATGTTATGTGCAATAAGTTAATAATAGGAAAATTATAGGAAAGTCCCAAAAAATCGTCCCTCAAAAACTAGGGGTTAGCATTTTTTAAACAGAAATGAGTCATGTGAGGTGTTAAATGAAAGAAGAGGACGTCCTGATTACAAATATATATTAGGATATACATACAAATATATATATATTGATCGCATGACACATTTCGGTATTAAAAATGCCAACCCCTAGTCTTTAAGGGACGACTTTTTGGAGCTTCCCAATTAATTTCCTAAAACAAAAACAAAAAAGAACTTAAAACAATAATTTACAAGTTATTAACCATTTATTATGAACTAAAAAATTGTAAAAATTATGAGGGATAAGTCTATTAGAATTACCACTATGGTATTTTTTTTTTTTTTTAATAATAGACCCTNAATTATGAGGGATAGGTCTATTAGAATTACCACTATGGTATTTTTTTTTAATAATAGACCAATCCCTGATAATTGAACAACGTTTTAATAAGAACATATTTTAGAAAATATCTGGTAGGAAAAATCGATGTCAGATCGTTAAGTTGACTTCAGAGTTACACAACATCAAAATGAAAAACCTCGCACAGCATAAATTGGTTGAATAAGTTGGAAAGGATGAGGTGAAAGTTAGGCTCCAGTCTGAGAGCCAATAAGCAAACTGTCCAACATGAAATAGGGATTCGGCATAGAGTATAGAAGAAACCAAGTTCAGTCAAGTGGGTCTCAAGATAAGAGAAGGGTCTTAGTCGGGTCAAGATGGGTCTTGATGTGGCTCCTTACCTTTGACTAGAGACGACCCACATCTAACAGAATTACCTCCCCTCTAGTCGCTGCAACAGGACCTGGATCTGACATTCTCACCGTCCAGGATCTTATAGACAAACCAGATCCTCGACTCGGAGCATACGGGTCCTCTATCCCTTCATTGTCCTACCCTCTTGTCATCAAACAATTTCCCTCAAGTAGTGGCAACAGATGAAAAGGATTTAAATTCGCCGTCTCAGCAGACGATGCAAGGATCTGTCTACTTCGACTGCAGCCGGTGAAGTGTTTTTATCTATATTCTGAGTTTAAGCAGATAATATAACATCAATATTTACTATTTTACTTGACAACAGCCTGAAATAGAAATATAATCCTGAATTATATCCTCTATTTAGTTTTTTTTTAAATAAAATTGTCTGCCTTCATTTTGTTTATTCGGTGACATCTTAAATATTATTCCGTCTAATACATATTTATATTTATTTAATGACCAACAAAACAAATTTTTATATCTTTGTTTTAATGAAGTAAGACACCGTTAATTAAATTGTCCCGTGCATGCGCAATAGATAAAGGTCGTTAAAACACGACTTGTGACAGTGATTCGAACCGTCACAATTTTTTTTTTCAAAATATGCATGTATCGTTTGAGAATCGATCCAACTTAACGATGTTTGTATAACAGTTCAACTTAAGTACCTGCGCAAACACCTGTTCTAAACAATTCTGTAGGACGATGTAAAGAATGGTACAAATATGAAAGGGAGATTATTACTGCTATTATTTTATCCATGCTGTTTATTGATTTAGAATTACACGCATATATATATATATCAAAGAAAAAAGGCCGGAATCCTGTTTGAGTTTTCTTACAACACTTGCTTTTTCTTTCAATAAAAAATTCTCTTGCTTTTCGCAATTGCGTAAAAACAGGACAAAAAATAAAAATTGAATAAATTAATAAATAATACATTTTTATGCACTCCATGTTGCATAATAATACAGTTTTGAATTAAAAGAGAGTTCAGTATAATATTAATGAATATAATCATCTACCTAAGATCCAGATCTGGTTTTTCATTATATTTCACTCACCTTATTTACCTCATTACCTGGTATTTTCTGTTTAAAACTTCACAATTGTAATTTATCTATAGGATCGTTTAACATTATATAGAGCAATCTTGTGCAGCTACATCTTGTGTCCAAAATAGAAAAAGGGATTCCCACCGAAAAATGGACATCTTTTAAGAGAAAATCTTATCAGAAAGGACATTTTATCAGAAAAATGTTATTACTATAAATGGGCTCTATAAAGTTGAACTGCACCTAGTCATATTTACATTCAAATATGACCTTAAATATCACTATATACCTCACAAATATCACATTGCCGATTACAAAAAAATCACCTTGCAATAGTTTAATGGAACTCTATCACACTCGACTGTTTTCCGTGACAGGTATTTTTCGCCATAACACTATCAAATGTTTATTCCACTTACATTTGAACCAAGTTAGTAGTCATAAAATTTCAGTGTATTCAGTTTAATGTTGCTTGCGCCGGCCACGGGACCAGCTAGTGTTTATACTAATATTCTTAGATATTTCCCAAAAAAGTAGGGCACTTAAAGTAAAAATTATCCGAAAATAGAATAAGTTATTAGTAGACCTTAATTTTCTAGATATTTTCGAAATGTCGAAAAATAGGGCGGTGGTCTTAACAGAACTTTTAATATGCATAATTGATTTTTGATGTTAATTTCAAGTTTAGTTGGTTTAAAAAGGAACGACGCAGATACAGCAAATAAAATATATTATCTATTCAAGTCGGTCGGAGAAAGCTTCATTATACAAACCACAGACATATTATTCTAATTTTCATTGTTGATTTTCTTTTGAAAATCATAACAATATTTTTTAAAAAAGGATATTGTGTTACGAAATATAAGATTTCTTTTTTTGTCAAGATTATTACACATACATATTTATAACAACAGAAACAAGACAAATATCTAACTAACTTTAGAGAATATAGCCTAAAAAAGTCCAAAGAAATGAAATATTAATGCAATTTTTTGATAAATTACCATTTTTTTCTCTGCTTCTAAGGGTTTGGGGGGGGGGGATAGAGTTAAGTCTGAAATTTCTGTGAGTATTATAGGAGTGTGAGAGGGGCCCCTCATGTTGTTGAATATTTAAAAAGCGGAAGCGGGCTCCCCTTAAGGGAAGGAATAAGTTTGGGGCCAGGCAGGTCCCTCTGTGACCCTTACTCACTTGGCCCTGTAATTGATTCTACTTTTCCTTGCTGAGGCTTTATCCAAGAATTCAACACAAAGCCCTTATGTTTCTACTCTCTTATGCTGTTTTTTTACGACCTTTTTCTCTTTGTTTCTTTATTCAACTTTTTATTTTGTGTAATTTCTTTTGACCCTTTTAGCGTTTTCATATCCGTGTGTTCAATTCAGGCAATATTAAAAAACATTTGTACACTCGTATTTTACACTCAATGAAACTCAAAGGAACGAGAAAACATGACAATCCGATAAAACGCTGATTTTAACAGACAACCAAGTTCTATTAGTACGCCAATGCGTTTGAAATTTTTTTAATATTTTTTGAACACTTCATGGAAACTATAAATTCTGGTGGTAATCAGATCAAGCCATCACAAGTAAAAAAAAAAAAAAAAAACACAGAAATTTCAATAAAATCGATATAATTGTTTTACATCCACACGTCTCGTTTTCTAGAATATTTTTGCAATAACAATATTATCTCTAGAATATTACTTAAGTTGAATACAAGTGGGGAAAGTAAAACATACGCGTTGGTTAGAGTTTAATGCATTACACAAGTGCAACAGACGGTTAGTTTGAATTTTAAAAATAAAAAAGTGCCTCTTACTCAAGGTGATAATGGTGGACTTGTTTAATTAAATGTTAGAAATCATCCGCGTTCTCGTTCTAGACAGACTCTATATTCTAGACAGGCTTAAATAGAAAGACAATGTCCAACATATCTTACTGTACATGATTGTAGCCATTTTTAAATCCTTTATATTAACTTCACATTTGTGCCTGGGTGCCTGGCGTCAACATTTTTGGAAGGCTAGTTAACCCTCTTCTACTTATCCGATCGATCTGAAACTTGGCACATAGACTCTCTACCAATACAACAACATTTTAACAAATTAATTAATTAATTAAATTTAATTAATTAATTAATTAATTAATTTTTCAATTTAATTAATTCTTTTTTTATAAAATGAATGGATTAAATAAATTTTAAAAAATAAAATAAAAAAATAATTAATTAATTAATTAATTGGTTGGTATATAAAATCTTTGGAGGGCTAGTTAACCCACTTCCAGTCATCCAATCGAGCTCAAACTTTGCACATAGACTCTACCAATATAAAAACATTTTAACAAATTAATTAATTAATTAATTTCATTAATTAATTAAATTTAAAAAAATTATCTTTTTCAAAATGAATGGGATAATTAAATTTAAAAAAGTAATACAATAAATAAAAATTCAATTAATTATCCAATCTTGCTGAATCTTGGCATTTCGACTCTCTACCGGTACAAAATCATTGTAACAAATATAATAATTAATTAAATGTTACTAATTAATTAATTTTAAATTATTTATTTAAAATTGAAATGAATGAATACCAATATTTCCCTTCAGAACTAAAATGCAAAAATATAAAGGATTTATAATAAAAACTTGGTTTTTATGGGCTGGTATTATTAAACATTAAAAAAAAACCAACAACAGTAGACAGTTCTATCTAAAAGTTATGACTAGCTCGATTAAGAATAACAATTAAAGTTAGTTCATCTTTATCAGGATGAAAACTAACCAAGCCATCCCTTGTAAATATGACATAAGTCGTTCTACAAACTCTTTTTTCCTTTCTTAACCCGTTAAACCCAATTTGAGCCCAAATACATAGTAGGCACGGTCCATTGATCAAATCCTTATCGGCCATTTACACATCTACTCGATACTACGGTCCGTTTGACACATGTCTACCCTTTTTTCTATTTCAACCTTCGCATCACCAGGGTTAGTGATAAAGTCCTTGACTTTAGGAGAGATTAAAGGGCAAGTATGCTAACCAACTCGTCTACACCAATTCTCATGGAACGGCTCACTTAAACTGTTTTTGTTTTAATACCGCTCGGCATTCCTTGAGATCCACAAAGATCGGGGTTCAATTAGCTGACGCGTTTAAAAGAACGGCCTCACCAATTCACATAGGTCCTTCTTTGAATTAATAAGAGAAGACAGCTCCTCAACCTCAAGTGCCTTGAACTTTACTTAAACATTTTTCAAACACTTCAATCCTGATATATAAAATATTATAATTTCAAATGGATGGATTGATTTGTCGAAGGTATTAGACGATACAATGTTTGAAGCAGAAAGTTGATAGTTATACAGAGTTTGATGTAACAGGTCTGAAAGGTTGTGAAGGAGCTAGAGATGGCGTGTTCTGTCTACCGGTACATAGTGCTGTGTGAATCCCCAGGCTGGGAGTCGCTACTCTAATTGGAAACCTAGTCAGGTTGATCCCATGTTGCAAGTAAAGCCCCCTCCCCCTCCCTGCAGCATCACTATACCTTGCCATTACACATACAGGGTATTACACACTAATACCCCTAATATTGAATAAAGGCAAACCTTTAGCAAGCCTGCAAACTTCTAAACACAACATAACCACCAACAGCACAATACACCGCTATTAGTAGCCTAATGTTTACAATAAACAGCAAAAGCCCAACGAGTATTTAATTTATTTTCAAAAAATAAAGAGTAGTTAAAAGAGTCTTACGAAAAAAATATTCTGCCAATTAGTGTGGCACATAGCTTTCTTGCATCTTAATTTGTATATTTTAATGATTTTATGTTTTACATACTCTGTCAAATTAATTTAATTTCCCCCAGTTTTTTAAATATGTGAAATTATTTTGATTGACATATCTTTCTTGCGTTTTATTTTGTGCATTTTAATGATTTTATGCTTTTACAAACTACCATTGCCTAAATTATTTAAATTTCCCCCAGTTTTTTAAATCTGTCATAATTGTTTAGATTTATAACATGAATCAAAATTTATGAAGTCCAGAAGGTTGAAATTATTCTGAGGCTAACTGCGGGCTTCTTTCGACAAACCATCAAAATTTCATAAACATCAGATGTGTACTTTTGAAGATATAGATGTAAATAAATATTTTTGTGCGCATGTGGAAGAGAAACAAATGGGTGCCAGAAGATTGAAACTTATATGGGACCAACTTTAGGCTAATTACCTATGCATTCAAGTTTCTTTAAAATCAGACCAGTACTTTTAAGATATGTTGGTTCACCAAATTTGAGCTACAGACCAACAGATATAGACACAGAAACAAAAATGTTCCCTCTTGGAATAGCCTTAAATAATGTCGTTCTTCAGAACGATCATATAGCTTCCATTAATACCAGTCTTCCAAAATCTATAGTAACACTGAAATTAATCTAATATATATAATTTCATTAAAATGTAATTAAACATATTTTAAAAGTGGTCAAAAAGTGATAGATTTAATTTTCAATCCGATTTTTAACAAATCATATTTATTTTGATCAACAATTCAGAAACTAGATGTTTCTTGTAAAAACGGATTATATATGGTTAAAGTCGTATTTAAATGAACTACATTTTAAACATTTTATTGATAGCTTCGGGACCGTTTGTAAGAAATTAGAGAGATAAGTTTAGAGCTAATATATATGTAGGATATATATATATATATAT
>KZ651412.1:246423-257372 GCA_001010745.2 Gerris buenoi
TAATTAAGTAACTGCAACTGTCTACTTTTTCAAATTTCCTTTCATTTAATTATAATTTATTTTAATAAAAATTAATTTTGTAAAAATACGTAATTTTGAAATGAATAAAATTTAATAATATCTGTACCTTGTTGGGTGGAGAAGGGCAGACAGGATATAAATAAGATTAAGATGCAGGACAGTTTGCTCATGTCGCTTATCAGAAGAGTCAAAACAAAGTTCAAAGTGAGTAGCGATATCGTGTTATCACTGATAGTAATGACGTGAGTACCGTACACACTGATAAGCACACAACTACATGACAGGGCCGGGTACCGCCGGCATACTGACTGGTCCTTAGCCCTTCTCAGTATAAGCCACGCCCCCACCTCCCCCCACCTCTCTTCTCTAAGCCCTTCACCTCCCTTAAGTTTGATGGACTTGACTTAATACTTTGTAACTTATCATTAAATCATCAATATTATCGTTAAAGAGGGAGTGAGATTAACTACAAACCACGGCAAGGAATTCAACCCGAGGCAATCTCTGCGTGTACCACTCATCTACAGCGACAGAATTATTTTACTTGTCCCAATAAATGTATAAATTCCAATAATTTTAGCAAAATTATTTCCACATTTTTGATATACAAATTTCTGAACACGTATGCCAAATCTCATCGAAATTGGCCCAGTACCTAGTTTAAGCTCCATGAATTCGCACAGACATGAGAAATACATATCGTAAAAATAACTACATATTTGGAATCTAGGGTTATAAAAACGTGTAAATTCACCAAAACAAGTTTTCGCACCATCTCAGTGCTTTATTTCATATAATACATATATGAGAAACAAAAATTGATCAATTGTTGAAGATTTCCAATTCAAAAGAAAGAATTCAATTTAAAAGGTATAAAAATATAAATATATATTTAAGAGTCTTAGAGTCAGATTAAAATATATTTATGATCGTGTAGTTTTGTTTTAGAATGATTCATGTTGGTTAGTTAATATAGAGGATGTCATGGCATACTAAAGCGACAACAAGACAAAGCCACTGGTAAAAAATGGCTTAGTAAATGTTTTTTAAGATTTACTAGTTTTAATAACGAGTTTGTTTGTTTATTTATAAAGGGGAGATTTTGACTGGAAAGTTAAGGGACATAGTCGGGCTAGAGAGGTGGGTCCTAGGAGACACGTGTACCACAGCCTCGCACGTGTCCCTCACCCCCTCCCCTATGTATTGCTTCCATCTCATCCACTAGTTTACCACAGTCTCACGTGCATTAACTTAACTACATTTATACTTTTTATATACTTATTGTAAATTAACAATTTTATATACATATTTATTTCCAATAATATGTAGAGAGAAATAATTTTTTCTCCTGAATTTCATGGCTCAAACTTGATAATATCCTTCTTCAATAATGCACACCTTTTAATACCATCTAAATCAAAAAAGCATTTCTCGACTTCACCGCTGGGAATGATTTTACAGAACATGTATGCGAAATGTTTTAAATCAGCCTAGTAGTTTAGGCTCCACGCATCTGCACAGACGACATATAGACATTTTCCATCAAAATCGACTTTTCGCGCCATCACAATACATTACCTTTATATGAGAAAATAAAAAGAAAAGAAAATATAAGGTCACATATTAAACTATTACTTAAAAATTAAGTAACAACAGAAATAACTTTTATTTATCGTCCACTATATTCGCTGCGATCTTGGAAATATTATTAGAGTGAATGTCCAGTTGTTGACGTATGGAATTTGATAAATTTCAGTTGCCGAAAATGCTGAGATGCATCAGTGTGCCGGCTTCATTTTAAATCAATCACATTTTACGCTAGCTATCGTTAAAAAAACACACTTAAATTTTTAGATCCCAAATAATAATTCCCACTTATGCTCTTACAAATAAACATTTTAAGATTAGTATCAGTTTTTTTTTTTTTTTTTTTTTTTTTTTTTTTTTTTTTTAAGAAAAATCCTCAGTGACTTTAACCATGAGGCAGAAGAAATAATAAGTCATGGATCACACACTGTCAGTGTGTCTCTCCAACAGCTGTATTAACCTTAGTATTGGTATTCGTGATGGACTACTTTTCTTAGGTAAGTATATTCATTTATTTGCCGGATCAACGTCAACACTCAACACAAAGTCCACCTACTACTTCCAAACCATTAATCGTAGCAACCAGCAACCAGGCACCCTAATTAAGTAACTGCAACTATATGTAATGTTACATATTCTTTTTTCTAGTTTACATAAAGTTTGATGGTCTAGGGCAAGGGTCTATTGGGGGTCATTGATAAATTTAAATGGTTTACATATCGACTATTTCAAGAATTTAGAAGATAAATTTGCGTATCGTTCTACAGCGTAAATTAAATTATTTATTAAGCCGTCAACTTCTGTAATAATGCTGGTGAATAAGAAGCCTCTTACAATATTTATTTTGCTAATTTTAAATAGCCGGATACCCCCATACCACTGGTGAAAAATTAATATTGCCCACCAGCAATAGAAGAGGTAGCAATAAAAACTGTTATAAAAATGAACCCTAAACCAATTTTAAAAGTATTTACAGTAATTTCTCCAAGGTCGTATCGATGAAATGTCAGAAAATATTTTAAAATCCTTAATTTGCGAATTGAAAAACATCTGGGCATTTGGATGAATCCTCTTTTTGTAGAAACAGTATTTTGATGTTATATGTTCCACATTATAACTCCGGATTAAGAGAGATTACAGAAGAATTACAGAAAAACTTTTACAAATGTAAGCTACAGGTTAACATATATTTGTTTTGAAATTTTTTGAAAATTAACACTGAATAATTAAATCAATTAAAAGAAGATATATGTTATGTTAAATATACAGTAACTATACGATTATGGTAATTTCAGACAAAATATGAACTACAAAAAATATCAAAATATCACACAATGACCACATTAGTGAAAATCGAACTATTGTACAGTTACAACATCGATCTGTTAACTGAAATCTTATATGTTTTTCTAATTTGTTCTCCAAGTTCTTAGCACAAATTGTTATCTTTAATACCTTTGTAGTGCAATTATTACTAATTATTACTTATTCTGCCAATTTTGTAAGTTTTATATTAATGGAAAAATGCAAGGGGGTCGATGAAGAAAATATTTTTTTTAAAAGGGGTCGATGAAGGAAAAAGGTTAAGATCCCCTGAGAGTAGGGTATTGACTCTAGAAACAATTTTTTTTTTTTAAATTTGAAGAGAGCCGTGGGTTTTATGTTACTTAGAATTATTAAACCCATATGGTATAAGATAGGGGAGCGTCTATGGAGGTCATCTTAAAGAATAACATAAACAGTCTCTTCACGTACAAGTAAAAGTTTACATAGGTTACGGTGGACATTATACATGTTGCCTTTAAATAAATCAAACAATATAGTATGCTACTAGAGCAAGCTTTATTATTTCTTTTAGTAAAAGAAAAGTAGAAAAGAAAGTTTAATGGTTTGAATTGAACCATGTCGTAACTCAAAGCGAATACAATACGGAAAAACTTAATCGCTCTACAAACAACCGACTTGTAAAGTCAACCGAGCGAGTGTCTTTACGGCAGTTTGAACGAGGAGTGGAGGGCTTGACGAGGTGAAGTAGGCTGCGAGATATGAAGAGACTTGATATGTCCTGGACTTAAGGGAGAAGTACTCCCCAGCCCCTCTGGTATTCTTCAAAGCAATAAACGTCGTTTCTAGTTATATTGCATCATTAGTTTCAATTCATGGTCGGACTGGAATTCTTACGTTTCCCTTGAGACGCTCCAATATCCTTCCAGACCAAACAACAGATTTATAACAATTAACTTTAGAAATTCTTTTCTTCTTCGACTCATTGCAAACTCGGCATTTTTTATACTTTCCTTATTTTCTCCGCAAGTTCGACATGAAATCGGTTTTAAAACTACATCTGTAATCTGTGTCATTTTTCACCATTTAAGATCTTTTTATCTCTTTGAAAACTCAATTTTAAACTAACATACTTAATCATAATACTTCAAAATAGTAAGTCTATACGCTTTCTGTTCGAGTTTTATCTAAAGGCTCGGTCAAACTGAAAGCGGAATGCTCGCTTTGCCCGTGGGCTGTATTTAGTAGGATTGCATCATCTCATTTCCCGGCGGCAAAGTCAAAAAAGAAAAAAATGCAAGTCTTTTTATGGCGCCAACGGCCTCCTCCAGTTAGTGGGCATGTTTGATATCCTCAATGCTATAAGGCTGTGTATTTCCTTAAAATATTCAAGAGAACAGTTCCTTTTTCTAGAGTCAAAAGAAATAAATTCACCTAACTCTCTTCGCATGAATTTAGTTCGACGCAGAGGCGGTGAAACTCACCAAATTATTATATTGATTCCAAGCTTACGAAGGTTCTGTTTCTTTCAAAGCGGAAAGTAGTGAAAGTCGTTGGTCAAAACTGCTGGTAAAACTACAATCCAATAGGAGCTGCTTGATAACAAACCTCGTTCTATGTCTTCTATCTATGTCTCGTTCTATCTCCCGTCCGCAGTTTCACGGTTACAGATCGCTTACTATTTGACCAAGCCTAAAGGAGCACGATATTTTTGCGGATAAAGTCACGAGGCTTGGCTGCTTTTTTGCACGAAACGTTTGATGGGGTTTAAATTAAAATGGGAATTTTTTTATCTAAAGCTCGGTCAGCGACGCTGTGAATCTTTTAAAAGGGTTTTATAATAGGTTAGAAGAAGATATCACCAAGTCGTTGTGACAGAGTAAACTGAAATAGAGGAATAACTATGAGCACATTATGAAACGGGTTTGGCATTTACAAATGATGTAATATTAGCTTCTAGTGCAAATATAATACGTATGCAATACATCCAATTTATGTTGTTAACATAGAAATTCGATATTGTAATGTTAGATTGGATTAGAAATATATATGTTTCTACAGGATGGTGTAGGGTCAGAGTTCCTATGGCGAAGCAAACCAAAGCAAAAAGAGAAAATATTTAGTTTCAAGCTTAAAATGGCCAGATAACAAAGTAAATTAAGCCCTGCCAACCTCCCCGGAGTAAAAAACCCAGGACGTAAGTACCCATGCAGACCTCTCCCTTATCTACTCCTCTGCAGTACATAATATACTTTTATTACGCAGGCTCTCAGTTCTATTATCATTTTCAAAATAAAGTCAAATTAAGATGCATATGTAAAAGAAGAAGAAATTAACCGTTAATATTTCCACAGAATCATAGAGATCAAGAGCTTAGAGCTTCTATATTATTTCTCGCTTTTTTATATTTTAGTCTTATCCGCCTGTAAATTGTAATTATACCATTATTATTTTATCCTTCTGACTAAAAAACCTTCCTCATCCTTTGAGAAGAAGGTTAAATCTATTAAAGTAATAGCTTCCAATAACACAACTACAAGTTAGTTCAATGGCAAGACAAAATTATCTAAGAGAACAAGTGAAAAGGACTCAGTCGTTCAAAAAAGGCAAAGGAAGAAAAATTATAAAAAAGTGTAAAAATAAACTAAATCAAAACATCAAATAGTTTCTTAAATGTTAGCAGAGCGTGGTTAAATACTTGAGCCAATTGATCAATGCTACAGCAAAGTACATGTCAATGCATTAAACGGTTAAAAATTTTAAGGTATCTTCAAGGAACAAAAAATATTTCCATCAAATTTAGAAAATCTGGATCAGGATTAATAGGATTAACAAAGAGTTACTTGACTAAAATATGGAAGCATTTGTTGACGTTACTTACAGTTTTGGCAGAGGTCGAATCTGTACTTAACTCCAGACCGCTGATGTATATGAGATCGGAGAATGAAGACGAGTTATGACTCTGCTTAACCTTCTCTCTCTCTGCAAACACAAGATTTTACATTATTGCCAGCTGTAAAAAAATAATAAATCAAATGTTCAAGTTAATTTATTAGAGGTTAGGAAAAAAGGTCAACACATCTTAAATAACTATTGGAAGCTCTGGAAAGATAGATATTTGAATACTCTATGGAAAAAAGAGGTTGAACCACCCTGCCAAAATAGGGTTGTATCCAATTGGAAAAATGAAGATGACCCAGGTTAGAACTTGAAGGGCTATCTTTGGTCAAGTATAGCTAAAGCCCACCACCTCAATTCTGACAACTCTGTTTTTAACATTTTTCACTAAAACATTATCCTTATAACTAATCCTGGGGTTCAGATCTTATTGAGACACCGGGCATGTATATTGCTGCCAAATATTTCAACTTTTAACATGTAAAACAAATTTAAATGTATAGTTAGATAGAAGTTGTGTAAAAGTGGGAGTTATTTTTACTGATTATGTCTAGTGCACGTGTATCTCTCTAATGTTTCCTTTATAATGTTTATTCTAATTCTAGATTTAGTCTCACGCTATCAGTCAGGCTTTATTTAGAATCAACTCGGCTCTTAAGCCATTTAATCCTACAAATTCTCATTAAAAAAAAATTACCAAGTGACTAAAATCTAAAGAAATTCCAGTATTAACGAAGGTAAAGGAAGCTATGTCATCGATCTAAAGAAAATGTTTTTAAGTCTCCTATTTAATAATTCCTTGACAGAAATAAAGTTTATACAAAAGAAAATATTCTTGGTTTTGCGTGAATCTGACACTCTGACGGTCGGTAGATCTGTCGACCAACATTTTTTCGAACCATCCTTAAAAACAACTTGGACTTTAAGGAAATTTTGATGGTCATAATTAGACCATTGTTGCAAAATTTCTGTGCCCATTAGTTTCTCTTCCACGTGCTCTCAAAGGGTTTTTTATTAAAACACCAATATATTCAAAAATACTCATCTGACTTTTATGAAATTTGGTTAGTTTGTCGAATGTGGACTGACAAATTGCAACCGTCCTCCCCACTAAAGTTTGCTTAAATTGATACTTTCATTATATGTTAGACATATTTCATACACAGGCCTAACGTCATTTGATTATTTAGACAAGTATTTATTTTATGTGTGTCAAACCATATTCCTTCTTTGAACATAAATTTGTGTTTGATAGATAAATATAGAATAATATAGGTACGGGTGGAAGTACTTATCTTGTACATTTAATGCTAAAAACAAATAGGTTATGGGCCCAGCATAAGCCAAGGCCTATCCCTGCTAAATTAAAGTATTTGGTTTGGTTACATTTTAATGCCTAATAAAGAGTAAGTGTCTCAATTTCAATTATTGTCGTGGATGTGATTTGGAGAAAATTTATTTATATAATTTTATTTTGAAAACTTGCGAGAAAAATAAGTGAAAGAGAGTGTGAAGAGTGGGGGACAAGTGTATATTTTATTTTTATTCGTATTATTTTTGACCTAGTCAAATATTTGTGTAATTGTGTTCTGAAGAAAATAAAAAGGACTATCTTAGAACTATTATTAATTATTAATATTAAATATTCATTATTATTATTCATACGTTCATTTGAATTGGCAATGGATAATCATTATCGCATAGACACTTGGGCGCTTCAAGCTAGAGCCGTGTTCACGTTCACTCGTATTTGCTTGTGTAAATATGTGTTCAGAGAGCCTTCGCGACCACCGTTTCCAAAAAACTCGCTAAGTGGGAACGATCTTAACGCCAAATCGAAATTAATTATATCCATATCTGAGCTAAAGAAAATTAAAAATTACAAAAAAATGTAAGGATGTCTGGGGTCTGGGACAAGTAAGCGAACATTTTTAGAAGCAAAGGACAGGCTCACAAATCTGTATTCTACAAAATGCAAGACGTGACAATATTATGACTGAAAAAATAGTGAACATGTAATTTGTTTCGGCAAATTTGGTTTTTTGCAAATGACATTGGTATTATATTAACAACATATCCAAAAGATACCCGATCTTTTGAAAGGAAATACAATTTTTTGAACGTATTCACTAGACTGCATAGAAATTTAGCCTTGTTAAAATGTAGGGTGAAGTGAAAAGACCATTTATTTTAAATTTAAGTTGAAGTTTCCGAATATCTATAACTATAATTGACATAAATATAAACTTTAGTAGTTCAAACAAACTGATCTCAAAATATTTCAAATTACGGTAACCACCAAGGTTGATTAAAAAATAATTTAAGTAGAAAAAGATGGTCCCTAAAGACTTAAAAAAAATGAAGAATAGAAAAAGATGAGTTAGTAGCCTTCAAGTCAGCTTGAAGATAACTCAAAGAGGGGTTGAAATATCGCAAAAGTGAGCTTTTTTTCCCCTTAAGACTTTACCATCAATAAAAGTAATATTTTCTATTGCACTATTGAGAGGTTTCACTGTTCTACAATGTGCTATTGAAGAGTGCGAACCAACTAAGCAGTATGAGATCTGTACAGTAAATAAACAGGAGACTTAATTAAATCCAGTCTCTAAAAATGGAACATCTGTTGAGACTCCCCTCGCTACGTTCCACTCTATTAAGAAGAAATAGTTGTGGATATGATAAGGGTTCAGTCATCCAATAAACCTTATCACATATATTGACGTGCAGGGAAGGGGAACTAGATACAATCATAACTGAAAACGTATTTGGGAGGGGGGTATATAGGGGAAATATGAAATATAATATAATAAACTAAGATTATCCAGAATTTTTTGCTTCTTATTTTTCTTTATTATTTTATTATATTTCTTTTACGAAAAGCTTGTGTTTATTGTGGATTTGCTCAATTATTTTTTTGTTTAAAATAAGAGAAGTTCAATCAACAGAATTCCTACTTTAGTTGTACAATAGAATAAATAAGTTGTATGCAATATACAATATACATTTCAATACACTACATTCCCAGGTAACACTGCATCTAAAAACTAAATTACAAACAAACAACATCTAATGGTAAAAGATAAAGATACTACTTTATAGTACACAGTTGTGTTACAATGTACATTTCAATATTATTACATGATTAGATAAACTAGGCAGGGCCGGATTTAGGCATAGGCGACATAGGCAGCCGCCTAGGGGCCCGCACCACAAGGGGGCCCGCACCACAAAGGGCAAAGAAAGAAGGGGGGAGGTTTATGCCAAGCCAAGAAAAAAAAAATACAAATTCATTTTTATTTTTATTTTTTTAAATTGGCTATTTTATGCTATAAATATAATTGATTCCACCAAAATAAAATAAAATCAATATTATTTTCTGGCGTTATATTTGTGTAGAAATAATAATCTAAAATCTTGGACGATCTAGGTGAAAAAATTATTTATTTTGACTTCATATTCGGATTCAGCAACCTCGAAAAATAAAGTTCAGAAAGTGTTCGTTAAATTTTGCAGAACAGTGTGATTATCAATTTTCCAATTTGCAATAGTTCAAGATTAATTCATGGGGGCCATAGAAAGGGGTGACATAGCGCCCATTAAGACAGATTTTGGGGAATATTTTGGAAAATTTGGGGGGAATGGTTTTTCATGAACAACTTTTTTGTATACATCTTTCAAAGCATCAAATAAGTTAGAAGAAGTAAATGCAGTACAGCTATAAGAATAAAAATGAAACTAATTTATACGTATAGATAAACAATAACTTTTTCTTTCTTTTTAATTTAATTTGTAACTATGCAAAAATAACAATGTTCAACTTTTGTCACATTCTTATACTGTTATAATTTAAACAAAGTATAATCTGGATTCAGGAAGGGGGGGAGGCACCAAAGGCCTTAGGAGGATTATTAAGATAAGGTTAGAACTATTGCTATAAAATTATGGAAAAAAATAAATTTATGAGTGATTAAATATATTGATTTCAGGGAAATATAGCAGTGAACAGAATCAAATGGACCGCCATACAAATACAATGTCAAGTAATTGCCACAAAGGAAAAAAGACTATCAAAAGTGGGAGTGCGTCCATTTCTTTTGTTTTTTTTTACGTAAATTTTGATTTCTTCTAATTTCCCAGGGAAAGCCCCCCCCCCCCCCTGATCTTTGGGGGTGGGTCCCGCACCACATCTTCTGCCTAGGGGCCCACACACTCTAAATCCGGCCCTGAAACTAGGCCGTACTCAAGCTATTCTTTTGTAGTCAACCAAATGTTAAGAAATTGAATGTAAATAAATGAAACACTACATTACAAACTAAAAATATTGGACAGAATAAAATGATACAAAGTATTGCGACAACATAGCGCATATAGTGTTTTTGTAATCGATATCTGTTTTCCTTGTTATTTTCATATTGAAAGCCTATTAAAAATAATATTATGCTTTCATTTGGAACATGTATTCCTACAGTGTCGAGTTAATATAAACTTGACCCTCAAAGATAAATCCCAGTCATAATGTAATAGTTACGATCTCTGATTTCCGAATGAACGAACATGTTGTTTTCTAGTAGAATTTTGCAATTTTTTACGGCAGGCATAAGCCGTGAGGCTACACACTACATAATTAAAATTGAATAAGCCATGTGACTTTTTCCATAAGGAGTTTTCCAACAAAATTATAATACAAGAAACAAAGTTTTACCTCTGATTTATTAAAAAAAAAAAAAAAAAAAAAAAAAAAAAAGTTTTGATTTAGTTATGAAACATTTCGATCTTTATATGTATCTCCTTCATCTTACTTTTCTAAATGGATTTCGCCGTTCATTAGATTTTTTGAGAAAGCTAATTACCGTGAAAAGCCTGGACTTACTGAATGAAACTAAATTGTAGACTGGTAATTGAGGCGATTTACCAACAACGAGCTCAAAATATTTCAAACTTAATTAAGTCGGTATTGGGTAGAGGTGGGTAATAACTGTTATTTGACGGTAACAGGTTATGACGTTCCCGTTATCGAACGTTAACAGGTTTCATTAACAGGTTATTGGGTAATAGGTTCTTATGGTCTCCGAGTAGACTTGATGAGCAAAAAAAAAAAAAAAAAAAAAAAAAAAAAAAAAAAAAAAAAAAAAAAAAAAAAAAAAAAAAAAAAAAAAAAA
>KZ651412.1:258204-270094 GCA_001010745.2 Gerris buenoi
CTGTAACTACATAACTCATCCCCCTTTCTTACTCTGAGATAATGTCTACTGTCTACCGCCGCGCCGCGCCACTGCCAGTCGGAATACTTATAAATTAGACTAGAGTTACTCGATAACAGGTATTTTTCGATATTACGTTATCTGAGGAACGGCTCCCGTACAATAACAGGTTATTTTTAACGGTTACGTTATTAACGACACACCTCTAGTATTGGGTGTGAGACATAGAAAGTGACAGCTGATTTAAGGAAAATTCAGACTTTCATTCACTTTTAACACTAGACTGAGAACGGTTATCTTAAATCTAGTTATCTCAAATTCAAATTATGAGGTATGAGAGAAGCGCACTAAAAGTGGCACGAAGGAATGAGACGGAAGAGGGCTCGAATATAGCTCGGGTAGAAGAGCATTTGACTGTCCTATCGATAAAGTTTAACAGCATCGGCAGTGGTTACAACGTAGATGGTGACCACAGATCTGGGGTCAATTCTCGGATTATGGAAGTAAAAGGTAAGGAATATATGTATAACCAAGACACTCTCAGAGTAGGTACTCTAATGGCGGTTCGATAAAAATTGTTGGTCCCTGAGAAAGTGAGACATGGTTAATTGACTAACACTTAACTTTGGTTGTCCAACCCAGGACTGATAAATAGACCCACTTGCATGGTCATCAGGCGTAAAGGCAAATATATCCACTGCAGTATCCAGCTTAAAAATGAACGTATCATCAAGTACTGGAAGTTTCTTAGGGCCCTCGAAATAATGGCATTCTAGAAGAAATGTCTAATTTTTCCGTTTTTTCACAAATATCTACAAAAATAGTAGGTTTGCCAAAATAAGCCATTCTAGTAAATAAAATTAAAGGTCTAAAATAGTCTTTAACAAAGGCCCATATAATTTTCTTTATAACTCTATAATTTGCCCTTTTTTTCTTTGCTGACTAGACTAGACAAAGAATATTGAGGACATCCCGAAAAATAAAGATATATCTTGTTTACTGTCTGATATTGTTGAGATATACGGTTGAGTCTTTGTGTATAGTGGAATATGAACTTTAGCTTCATCCCATTGTTAACAAGTTACGATGTACTTGGTTGAGTTCTCCTCAAGTTGGAGAAAAGGGTATGTAGATTTTGGTACAACAACTGCATGTCAATTGTTTGGCAATGAAATAAATAAAGTATTATTAGAGGGTGGATGGCACCAGTCGTTCTGAATACCTCGGAGATGAGACGGAAGAATATTAAGATGGTTGGGATGGCTACACATGCTCTCAATGTCAGTTCACAAAATGTCCGGTATCATTGATTTTTTTTTTCTTCTTCTTGTCGGTACTTTGTTGCTAAGTTGTTCCCCCTGCTTGGATATTCTTTACTTATTGTAAGAGAAGGGTCTGTTACTCGCAAGATTTCCCTGCCTGTCTCCTGGTGGAGTAGCAAGTTTGTTCATGGGTAGAGGTTCAGGAGGGTTTATATCTCGAGATCCTTCACAAATACCCCACTTCTCCTTCCCTCCGTCTGCTTCCATCCTTCGGAGAAAAAGAAAAAACCGATTTCAATTAGCCTCCCTACAGTTGCTCCCCGAACAAGTCCTTCTTGCACGAAGGAATCTTCCAGCCTTTATTCCAACTAGCTGCCCTTCCCGAGTTCTTATTACCACTTGTTTATTTTTTTTGCCCCCATTCCTTCGTCATCAAACTTCATGGATTGTACTCTACAATCTTTTTCCCCCTGTTTCCTTGACATGATCGCTTCTCTTACTTTTCCCCCTTTTCAATCTTTGAATCGTAAATTCTTCTAAACATTCGTTAGAAAATCGATTAAAAAAGTTGAAAGAAAATGTTCAGAAGCTTTAAAAAATAAAATCCTCCTTTCTTTATTTTTACTGGAAATATATATATAAAAATCGTTCTTTTAATAAATAAAAATTTTACTTCAGGGTTCATATCAAAATCAAACGGGGGCAATATCAAAATATTTTTAATCCGACCAATATTTTCTTAGTCAATCACACTACAATAATGAATGATAAGTATCTTGCGATCATATTCCAATAATTAAAAATTAGTAGTAAATTGTAATTTAATTTAGCTTTAAATTTTTTGTATCATTATTGATGGTAATGACTGCGAACAATGTTAAAATTTCCTGGATAGAACTCCCTTCAAACATCAGGGAACATTTTGCTGTTGTGTTTTCCAGTCAGTACATCGTTTAACATTTTTGCGAATCAACACAATTTTAAGAACGACTCATCCTAATGAATTTTAGACGGTAGGTCATAATTAGCCCCATATTAATTTCTCCCTTCATAATCTGTTGTATCATCTGAAGGCCCACCATTTTTTTTAATTTACACATAATTTAAAAGCACTCATCCGATTATAAGATATTCGGAGTTTTTTCGAAGTAGCTCTCAGACAATTTCTATCTTGACGCACATAATGGAATATGTATAAATGAAACCTCACTGGAAATCAAAACTGGTCCAAACATCCACACTATCAATTCGGGCTCACGAAATTTTATGCTCGTGTTATCATAGGACGCGAGGAAGCTATGTGCCACACTAATTGGCAGGGTATTTAAACCAATTTAGCTTTCTCGTTTGCTTCAATTCTAACAGTCCTGGTACGCAGGTAAGTCTTATTTTATTTCCTCCGAATTTCAATTTTATAGATGACTAACCAGATCGGCGGGATTCGCGCGCCTTATTCGTCTAGTTGGAGTTGGCGCTGTGTATGAAAAATAATTAAAACGATATAATTAATATATCTACCTTTATTGTTTCATAATTTCGTATTTCAGTCCAAGTAGGTAGGTATATAAACATTTATCCTAATATAAATTTATAACCATATGTTTAATTTTTAAATGTTTTTCATTATAAATGAATTTAACCAGTCATTTTTGTATACTTTGCAGTTATTATTTAGATAATGCATTTTGTTTAACAGTATAATATATTTTTAATTAAAAAATGATTGCACTAGAAATGAAATCCTCACACATAAAACTGTTTACGGTAAAAGTGGTGTATATCCTAGTTTGTTAGTTCACCGTTAGAATGCGTTTGAAGGTTTGTTCATAAATGAATTCGCTTAGCGCATGGCACAAATAATGAAACTTCAAACTGATCTCCTGAAAAATTAAAAAAAGATGGTGGCCATAATTTGAAGTGATATACCTTTGATTTTCTTCTTTAGCAACCACATGTCAATGTACCAATCTATCGATCTCTAGGTCCACTGGAAGCTGTGAGAATAATAAGAGTGTATTTAAATCAAAGATGGCGGCTATAATTGAATATGGCGGCTATATATCGAAATCAAAATGACCACAATTTTCTGTTTATGATACACTCTATCTATGATTTAAAATCTCAATGCCAATAGGAAGTAGGAGAATTAGTGATCAGTCAGTCATTCGCTGTCACTCTTAGTTTTGCTTCCGAGCTTACCGAAGGTAACGGAAGCTATGTGATCGTTCTGAAGAACGAAAAAATTTTAGGTCTCCGATTTCAAAAATTCCAAGACAGAAATCCGTTTCAGACATCAGGGAACATTTTTGGTTCCGTGTCTGTCTGTCGGTCTGTCGGTCTGTCGGTCTGTCACAAATATTTGCGAACCACCATATCTTAAAAACTACACGTCCAATTTTAATGAAATTTGGGTGGTAGGTCATACTTAGCCCATTGTTGGTCCCATATAAGTTTCAACCTTCTGCGCTTATTTGTTTATCTTCCACATGCACACAAACATACATTTATTTTCAGCCATATCTTTAAAAGTAATCATCTGATTTTTATGAAATTTTTATGGTTTGTCGAAAGTAGCCTGCAGATAGCACCTGCCTAATTTCAACCTTCTGCGCACTTCAAATCGTACTAAATTAATATGTCTTATACTACAAAGCCGCATGGCTCACTGACTCACTGACTGACATTAATGTTTACCCACTTCCAGAAGAGCTAGAGACTTGCGGTTTGCGCCATTCGACGCGCAACGTCCACATTGTGAACCAAAATAATTATAAAAAGTTCACTTTTCCCCCTCCTTCCACCCTTAAAAAAATAAAAATGGCCGACTTGATTTTTAAGCTGGTTTGAGGGCTTATTGCAGCTAAACGGTAAGTCGTACTAGAAAATGGATAACACAAGTGGTAACTGATTTTAAAAGATCTACAACTTTAGTCCTATGAGTTTTTGTCGAATCATCATCGGTTGTACCTTAGATGGTGATAATTTTGTTATTTTTTGGTTTTATTTTTTTCCATTTTTGTCTTTGAATGGCCATAGATTCTATAATAGTTGACCGATTTTATTTCTGATTGCGGCGGTTGAATCTCACACTAATGCTCTTTAAATTGAGTATATTTTATTTCATTAGTTCATCCTACTTGCTGAGAACATGAGAGTAAACTTTTTCCCGTGCGCCGTGTCACGTGACCACTTTTTTTGGTTTTTAATATTGTGTCGTATATCATTTTAAAGGCCTTGATATGTACATTAAAGCTATTTTATTTGTTGATTTTTTAAAAATGTTGTGCATGTACTTTTGTACCGATTTATAATTTTGTTGTAGGTTAAAGGGTTTAAATACTTTTTTGATACTAGGTTTTTTTTTTTATATGTATTTATTAGTTAAATGAATGCCCTTTTGTATTGTTTGTTTTTTAAAAATATAATTTTGGTACCTTTAGAGTACAGGGGTACAAATGTTAAAGTTAATCTTTTATAGTGTGATGTATATCGTTAAAAAGCTCTTGCATCGTAGATTAATTTTTGTTATATTATATTTTGTGTTATTTTTAGTTTAAGGGGGGGGGGGAATAAAAAAGACCGGTTTAAGGCTGGGCCACACTGTGCCCGCACCGTATGACGGCCGTGTGTTGTCCTAAGGAAATGTCAAAAGTAAACAAAAATAATCCAAATGTCGGTGAGAGCACGGTGCGGAAAGGTGTGGACCATGCCTTACATTTCCTTAGGTTTATTCCTCACCGAGTGTTGCCCAACACACGGCCGTCATACGGTGCGTGCACGGTGCGGACAGGTGTGACCCGGCCTTTGTACAGAGGTTTCTACGATTTGATTGCAGTTTTATATTTTTTATTAAATAAATTATAGATGCGCTAACTTTTGGCGCTTGTTGGAGGCTTTGTTTCTTTAACAAATGTTTAAACTTCTCCGATTTTATTAAATATTTACTGGAACAGTGCCGCGCGGTTCCAACTTTTTGATATTTATGGTATTTTTCTTAATTTGGTATTTTATTTGCGAGGAAGCTATGTGCCACATTAATTGGCAGAGTATTATAAATATAGATTAGAAAACAAATATTGGCACTTGATACTTGGGTACACACAGTTATTTTAATAAAAAAATGTAAAAATTTTAGAACAGTGTTTATAAGTTTTAATTAGTGGAACCCAAGGTAATTTTGACATGTTAAGTAAAGAAACAAACGGACCTCAACAACCTTTGCAAATTTATAGTTTGAATTAGAAAGGTGGGGTGCGGAGAAGGGCTTGTAACTGCTTTCATTGTCAATACCAATTAGCTGGGAAAGCAGGGCTCCAACTAACTGGAAGCCAAGCTCTCGCAACTCTAACACATTGCAACGACAGCTCGGGGCAAAGCTCCCAGTCTATAGGATAACCTTGTACTATGTAACACTCACGCCTCCTATACAACCTTTTCTCCTTTAATTCTCCCTCGAACTTACACTTGCAATTCTAACTCTCTTCCGCTTGCCTTCTATAGACAAACAACAATATATATAGATAAATAAAATGCGGTATTCTTATCTTTGTCTATATAAAATATTAATAACTCTATCTTCGAGATATCACACTGAAAGTGCGAGAAATAGCCGATTAGTCCGACCTATACAATACAGCCGACCTCGTTTGTAAACCATCTTTTGTTTTAGTGGTCGTACGAGCCCAAACCGCGGTTAATTTTGTGGCGCTTAATTTAAAAGATAAAAAAGTAGTTTAATTCACCGTGCATCGCCATTTCGTACCGTTACTGCTCTCCTTCATTCTACGTTTTTTAGTTGCTACTACTCAAAAACTTAAACCACTTGCAGTAGCTCCACACTCAAACCATACACACAACCAGGTTGAATTTATAACCGTGTCGAAAGCTAGAATAATTACATCATCCGCTATCACACAAGAATTCGGCCGGTCGAAGTTAATGAAACTGGAGACAAACAAAGTTAAATAAATTGGAGAAAAAACTAGAGTCAATCACAAGTTAAAGAAACTGGAGACAAAGACAAGTTAAATAAACTAGAGACGATACCTGTTACACAAATAAGAGGAAATAATCAGTTGAGATAAACACATGATCCAGATGATGATTCATTAAAACTCGAGAAGGGCATTTGTAAAGTAAAAGGGAGCCTATACCTGTACATAGTAGGGGCCACTACACGTGTAATTACCCTGTTATGGCTTCTTAGTATTGAGAAATATTACACATGTGTGTGTAATAAGATTTAATTAGCAAATCCACGTGCATGGTTACCCTCTCAGCCTGCGTGTAGGGTCCGACCACGTGCACCTATTAACCCTTACCCACCAAGTAATCCTTTACTGTATAGTATAAGCAATTCAACTGATATATCAACATTATCCAAACAATACCTTCAACATTCACCTGATTCTAATGCATCTATTCTAGTACTGCTCTAAGCTTTAATCCACAGCCTAATAACTTGAAATACCCTCCAGACTACATTTGCAGTTTCAACAATCCAACAAGAAAAATCGATTATTTTTTACAAAACATATAAAAATAGTCTGCCAATATTGTGATACATTGCTTCCTCGCGTCTTATTGCGTAATTTATTCTATAAATTTAAAAAACCCAATATTGTAAATTTAACTGATTCTTCTCGTTTTTTAATTCTGTCAAAATTGTTTGCATTTTTTACATGAATCTGAGCTACTTTCGACAAATCACTAAAATTTCATAATAATCAAATTTATACTCTTGAAGATATAGGTAAAAATAAATGTATGTTTGTGCGCATGTTGAAGAGGAAAAAGGGCCGCAGGGACCAACAATGGGCTAATTTTGACCTACCATTTAAATTGCATTACTATTGGACAAGCAGTTTTTAAGATATGTTGGTTCGCAATAACTGAGCGACATACAGAGACAGACACACGGAACAAAAAATGTTTTCTGAGGTCTAAAACGAATTTCTGCCTTGGATTTTTTTTAAATCGGAGACAAAAAAAATATTTTCGGTCTTCAGAACGATCACATACCTTCCGTAACCCTCGGTAAGCTCGGAAGCAATAACTTTAATGATTTTTTACAACAACAAGGTTGGAGGCCAGAATTTTATTACCGGCACACTATTACTGTCGAAATGGAAATATAATAAAATATATTGAGTAATAAAAAAATAGAATGAGTCCGAAATCAATAAATACATATGAGTTTTCAATTTGGGAGCGCTACCCGCAAAAACTCGAGAAAAAATTATTGCTGGAAAACGGTTTCGTCTATTTTGATTAAAAAGTAGTTCATTTGAATACGAATTTAACCATATAAGCCGATTTACCGAAAAAATATAATTCCTGAAAAGATATTATGCAGCTATAATTGCAAATGTTGACTCGGGTTCGATTCCCTGCCTGGGAAGATTTATTGTTCTGGTAATAAATTGTGATAAAATTTTCAATAATAATTAAATATAACCACCAATAGCCGAGACAACCAAATACCAATCTAAATAATGATGTACTTGTATTTCTCGGACAGATTTTCTTCTACAGTACAACGTTATTACGGCATCTTGAACTAAATTCCTTATATTCGTTTTATTTAGGGGAAGAATAATTATCTCTATAAACAAATTAATTTTTTTATTACGAATCCTTTTTAAGCTGCTCGTGCGTAAGCATCGTTAGAAACGATTTCAGATTTTTCTTTTTATAAAAAAAGCAACAAAATACAGTGCAATAAGTTTCAACATCAAGAGGATCCTACTCAGAAAATAAAGAAGAAAAGCGAAGGAAAAAAAAGAATGTCGGCTAAGCCTCTCAGTTAGAAGTCTTTAGTAATAAAACTGATAATAGGATGAGGGGAGGGGTAGGGTAGGGGGAAGGCAATTACCGGGGAATCGCTTTGCCAGCCCTATCTAACCATTAGGCCAATTTTAGGCTCCTTACCTTCCTATACTCAATATTATAACGTAGACAGAAGAAGAAAATCTTATCGGATTTTTCTCTCATTTCCCATTTTCTTTTATTGGACTCGCCACTTTAATCTTCAGGCCTTTTTTTATATTTGAAAATTGTGACTGTTGAAAATAACGCTCTCACAAGAATCGCTTCCAAATATTGTGAACCATGAAAAAAAAAACAACTTATTTGATATTTTCTTATAATTAAATAAAGGAATTCCATTTTAAAAATAGCAATAGAGCAAAAAGAGGGGGAACTAGGTCTAGCACAGCTAAACCATTCTGAGCTTTGTCATTAGAATTGTTAAATTTCGTGTTCCTTAAGCATACTAGCCATGAGTATGCACACAATCTCCGAATATAATAATAGAAAGGACCTACTTGAATGTAAAGGGCAGCAGAGGACAGTAAGACAGAGCGGGAGCTCTGTAAACTCTCTTTCTTTTTTTAAAATCTGGGCGCTTTTACGTCGGAAGACATAGACCACGATGTGAGCCCTTTGAAAAAACCCGGGTAGCCTTTTGTCAAGCTAACACTGGATTGTTAATAGGCAACAAAACCCTTTAGACGAATGAAGTGTAGTTGGTAAACCATATCTTCACAACTCTGGTATAGTATGATCAATTTTTATCAAACCACCATAAACCTAGTGGTGCTATCATTCGATCAGCTTCCCATTTGTTTACAATGCTATTTGGGCATTGAGGTTTTCCCGCTCCGGTCTAGAGCTTTGTGGTTAGAGTTGGCGGTCACACATCCAACAAGTGACCACTTCCGATGCTGCTTAACTTAGATGAGCTAGAGACGGAAAGGAGTTTCCAAGAGAAGGCAGCAAAACGGGAACCTCAATCCGATGCAGGCCTACAAAAGAAGAAAATGGGCACATCATCTTTGATGTACTCACTGTCCTCGACTACTTTTGTAGGATCTGGTCCAGCCCCAAAGAGAGAGCACCTGGAAAATGGTAAAAAGAACCTAGAGGATGAGAAGAAAAGAAAATACCCAAAAGAGGAGTGGAGTCAGATCATCAGGAGTCTGATGGATTATATTTTTTTTTTTTATTTATTTATCTTATTTCATGTTATATAAAATTATATTTCCCATAGACCTTCTATGTGGATCCATGTTAAGATGTGGTGTCTGATCGCCCCCCCCCCCTGGCGGTAGTTTTGGCTACTAGCCTTAAAGTGAGTTCATGACGCCCGGCCATGACTCACCAGTCAGTCGGTCAAGTTTTCAGTTAAGAACACAACCAACATCGCCAGCCCGCTTTAATAAATTCCGGTCGGGATCTTCATCTCCACCTGGATGAAAACCTCCGAATGGAAACATACGGTAAAATATTAGGCCGGAGAGAGGTAAAGTCGGTCCGAGAAACCAATTTTTTTGAGCTCGGTAAATATTCCCGAAACAAGAAAAAACTTCAGATAGGCCATAAGAAACGCCCTTGGGGGGATGGCCCAAGATAGCCTTACGACGAAGAGGAAGTTTTGGAAGCCACAAAAAAGGAAAATTTAAAGATAGAGGGCCCAAAAAAGGCGCAGTACGAGGTACGAGGCCTCCACTCTGATGATAATATGTAAAAGTGGTTCCAGAGTAGTCTAGAAGGCCTGATAAAAGGAGGATAGTATTTAGTAGCTCCAACGCGCCGGGAGACACTGGAAGCCCTTTGACGTTACATACGCATTTTCCTCTTCCGCGGAATAATATATATAAATTCTTAATTATTATTATATAAAATGCATCCCACCGACGCCGACGTGGGTCCAACAAGGTATCCTTGAGTTTTGGGCGAAACACTTTAACGACTAAGCAGGTGAAAATGATTGCTTCGCCATAACTCAGTTGTCAAAGAAATATGCTACAAATTCCCCGAAGGGAGAATGATATTAACCTTTGTTTCTAACTTCGGGTAATATGCATTAACCATCGGAGTCTCTAGACATGGATAATACATAATTATTTCAAATTTCTTTATAATAATTTAAGTATAGTTATCCAAATATAGATAGAAAACCCTTAGACTGTTAAGATGTCGTATGCTGAGACTCATAACTAAGGTACTCTTGGGTTCAAATCCCACTTGTACTATTCCATTTATTTTTACAGATGGTAGTTTTAATGCGTTTAATAATAAATGTAAAAAAAATTATTTGACGTGAGACTAATGCTTAAGCGTATCTTAGTGTTACATCTGTTTACAGTTAGTTGGATTAGACGAAATTTGCAGACAGGGAAAGGCGTGTTGATAAGATCCCAATGCATCTTGTTATAGAATTAATTATAGTAGTACGAGAAGGTTTAGGGCGGTGTAGCGTGGAGTGTTGGCTACATGTTGCTTCCTGGGTCGATAGCATTAACTAATGCCGCTGTATCGTTTATCAGGAGGGGATGTTCTTGGGAAATCATGCCTTGCGGCTTTGGGTTTCTACCGCACTCAGCCTCCGCTTACACCCGACCAGTCGGAGGGGAATTGATGGATTTAGGAAAAGCGAATCCTCGTCCCTAGGTTCCGTCCCTCTCAAACTCTCCATATTACAGCCAACCATATAGATACCGAGTACTAGTTAAAAATACCTGTCCGTAAAAACCACAGCTCTCACCTATTCCTTTCAAAAATACAGTAAGACGCCACTTGGCTGCTTTGCACTTTAGCACATACATATATATAAACAGTAGAACCTGTTTATTACAATTGTAAAAATTATAATAAACATAGTAATAAAGATTATTTATTTTTATCTGGCTATAATAACAGTAGTTACCTAATCAAGAGTTTAACAATACGTCAAAAATACGCAAACAATTGGATATTTATAGCTATATTTTGCAGAACTTAGTTATAGTGAATTAAACAACTTCTAATTGTGAGTGAACTGACTATTAGAACACGATTGACGAAGGAGTGAAATTTGTTTGCTCAATAGAATGCCTTCGTCTAACCTGTATGAAGCATTATCTAAGAAAATAACGAAAAAATGCTAGAAAGTATGTTGTCTAGCAAGCGTGTTGAAGTGGAACTATTCTGTACTTAATCCGGTTTGTCGGAGCTAACTTGGCAAAATCCAATATTAAAGGTAATTAGACGGAGTCATAGTTGTGTGAGTTACAGTTGTCTTGTGGTAGGTAATCCAGTGTAAAACCATATATTTATTATGATGTGACACGAGGTAAGGCTTCTAAGCCAGTATCAAGTTGCAGAGTTAGTTCGTCTCTATCGGAGGGTGACATATTTACAGATGCATCCACATAAACCAGTTACACTCTTTAATATTTTGCATCGTCTATTGTTATTTTAATGTTTTCAATTTGGGAGGTTGGAAAATCAAATTATCGAACTAAATACATCCACAAGGGGGTAAGAACCACGTACGATGACACAGCACTTTAATGTGAAATTATGTAAATTGATAAATATAGTTGATTAAAACTTAGGCAAGATTATACAAATAAAGTCAGTTTACAATTTAAAAAATATAAGTTAAAATATATATATAGGTTTATATATATATATATATATATATATATATACAAGATGACAGGACCGCATCTAGGATCAGAGGGCAGTGGCGTCGTCAGGGGGGAGCGGACCGCACCAGGTTCCATGACAAGAGGGGTGTTTCAAGATTTCAAAATGTACTTGTTTATTTAGCAATTTTTTTTAAAAATAATTTTTTGCTTCAA
>KZ651412.1:270106-298804 GCA_001010745.2 Gerris buenoi
GGTGGAAGAAATATATATATATATATTATATCGCTGCTCGGCTAATGAAGGGGGCTAACTCAAAAAAAGTGTTTAAATGATATTATAAAATGATAATTGTCTTGCGAGTCGGTTTTGGAAAAAAGGGTGAAAGGAACTCCTCCTCAGATATGGGATGAAGGATCTCCATTGCCTTCTCAGCTGATACGGCGTTTCTGACTAGTGCTGTATTAAGTTAATGTGAAGGAAAACATTGTTGAAGAAGTGTTAAAGTGTGTAGAGCAGGATTGCCAACTGTTCGATAATTAGCTCCATAAAATTCTTAGGGTCCCGCTCACTTCAGTCCCCACTTCTGAAGAGCAGGCATTTCACCCGCATTGGAAGAAAATAGCGGGAAATAAAGAGTGGGAAGCAATAAAATTAAAATCTCATAAGCGTGAGTTATCGCCCTTTCTCTATAGTCCAGTCAATAGGGAGTTTTACCGTGCAAAAGGTGAGGTAGAAGCGATTTTGATATATGTTACTAAGGTCTGGGCCCTGATTAAAAATCCAAGTTTTCGACCTCAGGGGGGGTCGGCGCGCCCTGCGCCCCCCCTTCAAATGTACGAAAATTGGGTTTTTTCACTATAACTCCTCAACTGTTGATCCTACGGGAAAACATGTTCAGTACAAAATTAATCTAGACAAAATTACCGACATTTTTTATATGTACATTTTTTTTTTGTAACTCTATTGTGTAACGAGCTACAGCGGCGGAAACATGAGTATTTTTTCATCAAAATGGCCCCACTCTAAATTTTTCATATTTTTAAAATTTTTAGGGGCTATTCATTACTAGCCCAGGAAAAAAAGGCTTTTAAACAACAAAAGGTTGGGTAGGAACACTTTTTGATATATTTTATTTAATTTTGGTCCTTAGGGGGGGAAGGAGGGGGGTTTATGCTATCTATCATGTTGCATTAAATGTGCAAGAAATGGTTGTTTTTTAAAAGATAATTTCTCAACGGTACATCCTACAACAAAATGTTTTATACAAAATTAAAGAGGACAAAATTCCCTACAAGTTTTTCCAATACATTTTTTTTGTAACTACGTCGTGTAACGAGTTACAGCGGTGGAAACGTGAAATTTGTATCCCAAAATTCGCAATTTTTTCATATTGTAAAAATGGTTAGTGGCTATTCATTACTAGCTGAGGATAAAATTCGAACTCACGTCGGGTTTCAGACATTGGTTTCAGAGCCGAGGATGTTATCCACTCGGCCACGCCGGCCCTTTTTTCGTAGTTATTTTTAACAATTGTTATTTAATTTACAATTATTATTTGATAAATTTATCATACAAGAAACTTTTCGAGGGCAAGGAACCTAACACGACTTCTCACCCCTAGCTCGTTTACAACTATTTTCTCAGGAACTTAATATTTTTTGCGAAAAAAGCTTATATAGTTAGATTAATATTAAAATAGACTAATTTTAGAACGTATAAATCAAACTCTTTGTGACCATTTTCAAAAGTTTTTGTGGTTTAGCGCCCCTAAATGCAGAGCTAAAATTAATATCTCAATTTCTCAATATCTTAATATCTCAACATACAAGCAAAATTTCATAGAAATCGTCATTGAAATTTGCTTTAAATATGTCATGTTAAAATGAAAGCTCACTGGTGACAATAATGAGCTATAAAATTACCTGAATTAGACAGAAGAAAGAAAGAATGAAAGACATTATATTTTGCTTTCATAGGTAATAGTTAATTATAAAACAGTTTAATTTTCTTTAGGGAATTATGTCCCCCCCCCCCGCCGCCAACTCTCTCCCCGAGGTTTTAAAATCAAATTAAATGTACCAAAAAGTATTTCCTCCCCACCTTTTGTAGTTCAAAAGCCTTTTTTTTATCCTCGGCTAGTAATGAATAGCCACTAACCATTTTTACAATATGAAAAAATTGCGAATTTTGGGATACAAATTTCACGTTTCCACCGCTGTAACTCGTTACACGACGTAGTTACAAAAAAAATGTATTGGAAAAACTTGTAGGGAATTTTGTCCTCTTTAATTTTGTATAAAACATTTTGTTGTAGGATGTACCGTTGAGAAATTATCTTTTAAAAAACAATCATTTCTTGCACATTTAATGCAACATGATAGATAGCATAGACAAAAGGCCGACAAACCAGGAGAAGGGGTGAAAAAGTTTTAACGCCTCAACGTCGGGTCGCAAAGGACAGGGACACCCGAATTCTATTGTAGAACTTCTGTCCTTGTCCTTTCACAAGGGTGGCTATGGGGGGAGTCAATGGGGAGAAATCTCCCTTCTCTTCTATAACAACAAAATTGGATTAGTTTTAATTAAGAAGAGGTGGGGGAGACAACAGGAGATTTAGTCCCCTCCCCTCTCCGGTTTTTATACTTGTTGTACCTGGAAATGGAACTGGGATCTGAGAGGGAGTTGTTAGTAAACAACGAAACATAAAATTGATTCCGAGGTTCCGACCCGAGATTTCACCATTTAAACTCGATCGTAGTCCCTCTCTCGCTTCGTCCTTTCTCGTTACCGTCCGGGTATTTCCGTCTCTGGTTTCTTATCCTGGAAAACCCGATCCTTTTTCCTTTGGAAAAACAATCGGACGTCTTATTTATTTTTTATGGGGACCTTAGTCCGAGGAATGGAAACCGGAGCTTTTCCTCCACTTAAAAGTTTAAGAAAATTTATTTATAAATAAAGAGTAAAGTCGAATAAAAAATCCGTTGGGTAAATGTTTGACTTGCACAAATAAAAGAGAAAACTCCAGATTAATTTATTCACTCTTAATTCCCCCGGAGTTAGAATTGAATAAGTGGAGGAGGAAGCGAAAAAAGTCCCGACCGTACAAATAAACTCTCTGTTTAGAAAATCCCACCTCTCTGTTTATCTGTCCGCCTAGTTTTTTTTTAATTAATAAATTTAATTAAAAAACGAGAGAAGAAAAAGATAATCTTGTAGAGGCAAGAAATTATTAAAATATTAAAGAGTATTAGAAAAAGGGGATTTAACGTAGTTAGACTTGTCCAGGTAGAGTCTAATCTTATTAAAACTCTTTATTATTAAATTGTCTTTATTAAACGGTCCCGAGCTAAGGCAAAAACAACGGGGCTTAAGTCAAATTAAGAACGATTTCATCTTATTTTCCAATTTTAAAGTACAAAATTATAAATCACAGGGAAGAACAATTTTCTAAAAAGATATTAATTTATCTTATAGTCAAGTCGAATAAGAAATATAATTTTGGTTACCAGATAAATAGGGTTGTCTATTTTCATGAACCTCTGAAATCAGCATTGTTCATTAAGTGTTGCAACTAATCAGTCAATATTACGTCAGAAATCGGAGTTCTAGTAGTATTAGTCTCCTCAAAGGATTCAATAAAAAAAAAAAATAATATAAAATAAAATAAAAAATCTTTTTTGGGCTCTAGACGCGTTCGGTGTTCTCCCATTATTAAAGTGATACAAAGTCACCCCCCAATTTGTATAATCCTTATGTACCTCCACTGACTTCCCCATTCAGCAGCTCTACCTGTCTTTTCCTGAATTCCCTATTCCTTCATTTAAAAAATGCAACCTCCCTACTCTTTCCATTCCTTTATGAAATGAGGTATCTTCCCCATAGAAGTGTGACCCCATTAGGAATCGAAACCAGTAAAATTCGAACCACACATTCCATTCCGATTTAACTGTTCAACCGATAATAGAACACGAGGATGCTATATACCACTTTTTTTTGCAAGCAATACCTAATAATAAAAATAATTTTATTATTTTTATCATCATTTATAAGTATGTTCAAATGTTTCGTTTTTGTGGAAAAAGTTTTTAGTAAAGACACGGTACGGATCAAGGGGGGAGAGGGTGCATTTGAGTTTCAGTATGACAGAGAGGCCTAATTCTGGTTATGACGGTTTCCCAGTTGAAGAGGGAACGTCTGTTCTACTAAAGAGGAGGGGAGGCGGGGGGGCTTTCATTGTCTGGTAGGCCTCGGAAATCAAGCCTCGGGCCGACCCACAACCAGATTCAAAATGTATGCAAGGTTCGGGAGGGGGGAGGGAGCTTTCCCGCTGAGGCCTGGGGGGGGGGTTCCCTCTCTCTCCTGCATGCCAATCAAACAGGAAGAGGCAAATTGGTGGTATTTGTTCACGGTATGCCGCGGAGGCGACTAATCTGCATTGTACACAGGAGGGGGGGGGGACTGTCAGATTCCAACATGCCTGGAAATATTCATCCAAGAACCGGCCGAGATGCTTTAGTAAACTCGTCCGATAATCGATTCGGACTCGATAACGAACTCACATGTAGAGGGAGAGAAGAGAAAAACTTGGCTGACAAAGCAATGTGGAACCAACTGCTAGCCACATTAACAATTCATTCACTCGACTCGCTCCCCACACGAATTAATACATAAATATTCAACTGTTGCGCACTCGCTCTTCGTCTATTATTAACAGACAAGATCTGGTTTTATTATTTTCCCTAGGTTCATATTCGTTAGAGATTTTATTTTGATTTTCAACGTCATCCAAATAAACAAACCCACAGCGAATAAAACTTAAAACGGCAGAAAAATAATTTAGTTCTTTTCGTATAAATTATGTCAAATACTGTCTGTCTTATCAATATATAATGTTTGTTCTCAATGCGTTCCAACTATTACAAAATGCTAATTTTAAGAAAGTTTCGATGTAGCATAATTTTCGATGTATTTTCCAAGTTTGTCTAACTACATATATGGTTTTTAGTAAAGAAGCCAATTGCAAAATGTACTAACTATGCTTGTAACTGGAAATTTTTACTTTTCCTCACATTCTCCGAAGAAATATAGAAAAAGTATGGTTTTCACCCAAAAAAATGAAATTAAGATATCAACGGGATCAGTATGTGGTGTTTTAAGATCATTACAGTCTATAAGATTAGAGTTGGCACAATCAAAAGGCGGGAAAATGTTAAAAGAAACGATTCTATTGGTCCCCCATGTTGAATGCAACTTCAGAAAAAAATGCTCTACTCTACCCCTGTTCCACAAAAAAAATATAACATGACAACACTGATTTTTCCTTTTTATAACCCCAAAACTACCTCCACGTTTGTTGTTCCCCGCCTTCGATTGTGCCAACTCTAATCTTATAGACTGTAGAATGTTTTTTTGCAGAATGTCTGTTTTTCTCTCAGTTTGTATGTGTGTCTGATTTTTTTAGTAGAAAAATGTAGAATGGAACGGTATAGTGAGTGGGTAGGAGGGATACCAACAGAAGTTAATCTACAGTACCTGGGTCTTAAATTAACCATATTTGGAGAGCTGCGATATGTAATAGTTAAAGTTAAAATTTATAATTTTACGTAAGATAGTCTAGTATGTTTGTGCGTTTAGTGAAGTTATATAGATTTAGAGGTAAATGTGTGTGATTGAGCCAGGGAATTGGAAACAACTGACCAAAAATTTAATTTTGGAAACTGTCGTCCAAAATTCATTACCCTGTAAGCATATATTGGTAGACGGAACACATGTTTAGCGGGTTAATTCCAGGTAGATGGTTTGGCAGCCGGCTTCGGTTTGAAATTGTATCGAGTATAAACATGTTATTAGGTTGGTAACACTGAGGCTGAGGTAATCTGCTCAAGACCTGAGCTGTAGCAACGCCACGTACGTTTCACCCTTGATTAGAACCCTAATGGGCTGCACAGTGCACAAGCACACCCTAGATTCGTATTGACCCGTACTCGACCTTAATGTCGTTTCATTTCTACGCCTCATTAGATACGACTTGACTAACTCAGCTTCCAGATAGAAAAACATCTCCCTAATAATCCACTTTCTTACCATCAACTTAATCAGAAACACATTTACACTCTATTCTTTTTCCCTGATTATTTGCATCAATCAATGACAACTTGTAAGAAATAAATTTTACTAAAAGCTAAGTAAAAGAGAGGGGGGGGGGGAATCTTAAAAATCGGATAAGTACTTTTAAAGATGGTTTAATTATATAGGAGTTTATGAAAAAATACGGACGCAGAAGAGAAAACTGTACGCAGAAGTTTGGAATAAATAAAGGCCGAAAATAATGGGTTTATTGTAATCAACCAAACGTAATCAAACTCGGATAAGTAGTTTTTAAGATACATGGGTTCTGAAAAAGGGTGACCAATGAACAGACATAATGCCAAACATTATTTCAATGTCTGAAATGAATATCTGTGAAAGAATTTTTAAATTCAGAGACAAAAAATTACCTTCTTGAGAATGATAGAATTGCTTCTTACCTTCGGTAAGGAATTCGGAAGCAACATACGTTTGTGAAATAAAAACTAAACATACTATACGTAGTATAACTTCGTATTATATCTTATATATATGTATAATATAATGTTTTATTTGGAAATTAAAAATATCGATCTTAATTTATGTCTCCAAATTAATATATTAGAAAAAAGCCATTCAAACTTCAAGGAACATTTTTTGGCCCCTTAGATAATATGTCATTCGACATTTCTTTTGCAAATGACCTTATCTTGCAAACCACACATCCGAGTTTAATACGAGTACATAATTAGTCAACTGTTGGTTACATATCAATCTTCAGAACTGAAACATTATTTACACATATCTTTGAAATTACCTAATTATCAAATTAAAATAAACAGGTCAAGTGTGGGCTAGCCCAGCACACAGCGAGGGTCCGTAGGCTACACTGTATTGTTTAAGTAGTACCCTATTGATGGTGATTTTTAAAATGCTAAAAAACTTACTTTGAACTATCCTATAGGTCTGATATTCTCAAAACACACATACAAACTTCTGATGATGTATTTTTTTGCAACTAAACTGGAAAACAACCATATAAATACATTGAAAAGACCATACATATAAAAAAAACGTATTTTGCCAGTAAAAAATAAAATAATTTGTTTTTCGACTTTTCCAAAAAGTGGTATCTTTACTTTTGGTCGAAGAATGTTCAGGAATTTTTTCAGATTTTTTGCCCTTCACATAAGTGAGATACAGGGGGGNCCCTTTAATATGATACCCCTCACGATGTCGAAAAAAAAATTAACCCTAAAGTTTTTTTACCATAAATTTTATGAAAGATATTTTTTTTTGTCGCTATATTTTTAACATGTGTAGGTAGGTACAAGACATATACATGCCAAATTTCAAAGTCATCGGATGAAAGGTGTAGCCGTGAGAGCATGCGACAGACAGACAGACACGCGCGCGAAAATATAAGGGTCCTTGGCTTTTGCCTACGGACCCTAAAAAAGGATGCCAAAATTAGCTCACAGATGGTCTGCGGAGATTTAATATTAAATTTGACATAACTGCGTGGGTCGAAACAGGGCCAAACCATCACACTTCCCATACCATGTGACCTTTTGACCAATAATTCTTGGGTTTTTTTGGAATATTTGGCTGGATAGCACCCCTAAACTTACGAGATAATATTAATTTATCAATTTCACCTCATATTTTAAGGTTTCTGAACAAATTGTTTGCCAAATTTTATAAAATTCAGCGCGGTAATTTAAGATTGACGTATCTGCTGCCCACTACTGATGAAAGATATGAGAGGTAGAAAGATAGTTTTTTATTTATTTTTTGACGCAAAAGGGTGTAAAAACGTGTAAACCCGAAAAAACCTCAGAATCGAAATTTTACGCCCTATATATACATTTAAACGAACCTTTTTGAAACTAAAAAGAAAAAAAAATTATAAATGATTGATAAAAACCATCATTTATACGGTTTTTGGAAATATAATTTAGGATGAATAAAAGGGGGGAAATAAAGCATTTGGTTTTCGCAAATATGTAGACTCTAAACTCTACAGTCCGAGGAGCTAATGTCCTTGCATTCAATTTATATATCATATTACTACTTAACATATCAATTAAACATAATTAATTAAGTAGTGGAAGAAGTCTAATCCATTTTGATACTTTTTATAATTTCTTCCAAAACATGTATATTAATAAAGAAGAAAAAAGAGAAGAATTTGGGATAAATTAGTTGAATCTGAGCCAACAAAGAAAACTGAAAATATTACAGAATCTAGATATTGATAAACTATTTGTTTTTCGCCTCACTATGAGATGTTCAACTTTTATTGCTCAGTTGTACAAGAGAAACAATACTAAAGCAGTTCAATCCAGAGGGTAGCTCTAGACCGGTACAATCCAAACTAAAGTAAAAATACTCTCGAGCGTAATTAAACATTACTAAAACCAGAAAACACAACCGAAGCCTTAATGTCTGGATCTTAGTCAACATTAACACCATACAGCAGCTGTTCATTTTTTTTTTTTTTTATTTCAAATGCTAGATTTTTCTCACAGTATGAAAATAGATTTTTTTCAAATTACCTACACCATCAAAATAGAAAAAGCAGAATTGGGATTGTTTTCTTTATAAATTCCAGTGTTTATTGTTTTGTTGTTTTGAACAAGAAACTATTTGTTTTATAGTAGACTATAAAGACAGAAGACTATATTTTATAGAATGTATTAGTAAACAACGTTTCACGCCCATTTACTAATAGTAAATGTCAATTAATGTACTTTATACTTCTACTTTTATGTATTTTTACACGGTTTTATTTAACCTGACTCGTTTGTGAGCTAATTATGTGATACATTTTTAGAACACTTTTCGAATACTTACATGGCTGAAATTTGGTATGAATGACAATGCACTTAAATCAAAAACATATGAAACACTAAATACAAATATTGCTTCCAAGCTTACTCAAGGTAATGGAAAATAACATGATCGTTCTCATGAACCAAAACCTTTAATGTCTCTGGATTGAAAAATTCTAAGACAAATCGGTTTCAGACATCAAGGAACATTTTTGATCTCGTGACCATCTGTCCGTCTGGCTGTTCAGTCTATTTGTCCAACTTTTTGTGAATCAACATCTTAAAAACTACTTGTCTGATTTTAATGAAATTCTGGTGGTACTGTAGACGAGAGACGATATGAGGATCTTGGAAGCGTCGCTGTGTCTGCAATAAGGTCGAGTCTCGGAGGACTTTATGACTGATGGCTTATTACTTAGATGGTCGTTACCAAGGTAGATATGTCGGCTTAAGACGGCCAATCGAGATAGGATTTGGCTTGCCGTGGATGTCGTCTTTATACAGCTTATCAAATCTCTCCAGGACACGTTAAGGATCTTGGTACGAAGGTTTTAGAGTACCATAGGAGTTATTGCTGTTTTCCGAAGTAGGCTTTGGCCTAAGGTCTAGGATTAATATTGTCAGGGCACAGACTACCTATAACTTTAAAAAAAATTCTTATCCTTGTCACCTACATTTTATTTACTTCTTATCACATTTCATCGAAGACGACGCACTTCGAAATGATTTATTATTGCTAAGCTGATGCCTCCACATTTATTCCAAATAAAAATAAATGTTCGATTTGATTTGTTGGTCGTTAAATAGATATCATAACTTATCTAAATAGATGTTATAACTTATTTATTTTTTATTTCTAAATATAAAACTAAGCCCGTTGCCACGGGCTTAACGGCTCGTGTCAAAAAACTAGATTCATGTAGTTTAAAGTAGTGATATCGCTGGTCGTTTCACTCATTTCTTATGTACATACTCATTACACTTTCCACCTTCATTTCTTCTGTTACTTCCTTGTTTAATCATCAGCTTCAAGCTTATAAGATCATTATGGACCTATATTGATAAGAAATTTGTGACCTAGGGCCTAATCCACGACGAAAGGCGGCTGGAAAGTTGGGCAGTGTCGTAAGCCGCATGTACTCTACTACCTTGCCCGTTTCCCTGTTGATGTTTGTAGGAGCCTAATACTTGAGGTCTGTAATGGATGTTTTGAAATCGACGACATAAAAAAATGTTCGTTCTTCGAAACGACCACAATATTTATTTTAATTAAAATGTAGTCTTTATGCATTTAGCGTTATTGGATTAACTGATTCAAATCTAAATAAGATTGTAAAACCTGTTTGGCCTTTGCACATAATTTTACTTTCTCACAACCGTACTTTATGAAATAAAGTAATATAAAGAATTTATATCTGTGACGGGTATGTGGCAGTGATCTTTAAAAAAGCAGAATCTTAAGTATCAGCGTTTCAAACTAACGATATACTTATAGATGTGTAAATTGGAAATAGAAGTCGAGGTGTATTCTCGAGAAATAATTAATGACATAATTATTTCATTATCACAATTGATGTGATAATGAACTATACTTCTTCAGATTATATATCTCGAGGTGTTGGAGCAAAGGGTCAAATGTTATTAAGGAAAAAACAGGCGTGTGAGAAATATACAATAAAAGTGTAACAATCCAAATACATTGATAGGTGACTAAAGAGCCTGTAGTTTGGCACGATCTATTGTATCTGAGCTAGAGAAGGCACCCCGTCTGCCCCCGAGCCGCTGCCTTGTTACGTCCAATATATGAAATGAGGAAGGTTATTGTTGGCAAATAAGAATAGTCGAAGAACACAACAGCCTACTGACCTCTCCACAGCCATCGACCTGGCTCAATGCCTCCTTACTCTTACTCCTCATTCATCTCCGTCAAATTAAATAAAGAATACATCTCCCCTTATATTTTCATCCTCTCTCCACGAATTTACAACCGAAACAATTCATAATTAAAAACTTGAATAAATAATTCTACTACAATTGTGAATAATTCTAGGTTTGTTCCTTTTTTTACTATTCTTTTAAGTACCAATCAACACAGGTAGTTAGGTAATAACATGAGGGGGGATCACTTGGCTCATCCACTTTATGTAACATATTAAGGTGAAACATGTTTCACCTCAATCCTCTTTGGGATTCCATTCACCAGATTTGTCGGTGTTTAAACCTAGGTTTCACACTGTGGAGTTGCAAGTGCAATTAATAGTATTATTATTCCTTCAGATCAGATTTATGCTGGTTTTGAATAAGTCTGCTTTGTTTCATTTGATTTTATTTCAGGCTATACTTATATATAAAATATCCACTCGTATAAATATGGGAAATGTTGGAACTAGATGGTTTTTACAGATGAGAAATTTACTCAGGATAGCACAAAAACCTCCGAATTGGATGTACAACACCAATAATACACAAATATCTCCATAAATAATTTCTATAATCCAATATAAAACGTTATTAGTGACGTGTGACGTCACAAAGAAGACTTTCTGAATAACACGTATCTATTAACTTTACCGAAATAGTGTCATATCCAAAGTTGTTAAATTGTAAAAAGTAACAGTAAAAAAAAGAAAACGAAACCAAGAGGACAATTTGAAATAAGAGGGTTTGCAAGTGCATATTTGCCTTTTACAGGCCTCGAAAAAATAGAAAACAATCAAACTAGGCAGTTTCAGAAAAAAAAAATAATATACAACAGAAAAAAAAAAAAAAAACAATTTAACGATTTCACTTTTTACTATTTATTCCTAGATATTATAGTCCAGGAGCCCGGTCGAAAAAAAAAAAAAAAAAAACGAGCTGGAAAGTATTTTGAACTTAATGGAATTTTTACAGGTAACTCAGGAGTCTTCTGGGATGCCAATGCTGAGTTCACCTCGTGGCCCTTGTGCTAACTTGGGGAGGGAGTAAAAACCCAAATTTTTCCGCTCTTTTTTCGGTTTTTCGCCTCTAACTCGAAAACTACGCGTCAAACAAAAAAAAATATACTAGTACAAAGTTAAAGAGCATCAAATTTCCTATAAAAATCACTGGTCATACGACTGTTTTGAACCATAAGGTACAGAGATACAACATTTTGAAAAATGCAACATTTTAATAAATGTGGATTTTAAAATTTAGCATTTTAAATTGGTCAGACTTCTAGGATCTATTGATATACATAAATAAAGAGAACCGTAGAAAGGCGACGCACAGTGGGGCAGAAGTAGTAAAAAACTGGCATTAAATAGAAAATTTAAATTCAAATAAGGGCTTCACACTATTGTTTATAGTACTTATAATACCTTGGACCTAGTCGTTTGTCCATTTTAAAGATTTTTAATACCTATTTGTCTAACGATATTTTAACCTAATTCTATATTATTGGTGTTTGTCAAAACACACTTTATGTAAGTAATATCATGCTGCTGGAATATTTTGGGAGGAGCTTTTTGAATTTAAAATTTATTTTTTAATCTTGATTCATCATGTCTTCAGAGCCCACGAGTAAGTAGTAACATAATAATTTCATCGATTTTACTTAATATATAATGAATGAGCTTAGGCCAGCCTTTGCCATGAAAAACAAATTAGTTGAGTAATGTATCTATAATTTGTCATAGGTTAAAAGTTAACTTCCACACGCGTCCACACGAAGATATTGGCATTTACCTTCAGCTCATTGCTTGTACTTTACGGGAATATTCTTCATTCTTGCACGAATTTGCACATTTTGATTAAATTTACGGTTAAAGATGGCTCTATTAGTCATTAAATATGATCAGAATCTTTTTCTTCATTCCTTTTTCAAGGTTCATAAGACGGATAGAGTTGTATAGACTTATGAGAGGGTCCGAATACAAAAGTTAACTTTTTGTACAATAAAATAACTTTTTAAAAAGATACCTTAAAAATATCGGGAAAATTATTTACCAACATATTCCCGTGAAAAATGTAACGAGGATGTTTTTAATTTAATATTAATTTACGATTCGATTTATTTAGTTGTTCGATTTACTCGTTGATTACTCGTTCTGATTCTTTGATCTTAAATTACAGGAAACTACCAAAAAAAATAGGAATTTTAAAAATTTCCCAGTGAAGTCATAGATTTAATTATTTCTCCAGATGAGATTTCAAATCCAAATACAAATCAGGCTTGTTTGTATTGTTCATCGTCGTTATCAAAATAATAAAACATTTCTTTACTAACAAAAAAAAATCATTGTTTTTGTTGGTATAGAGAATTAATAATAAATTTATGTTTTTTCTTGTAGTTATTTTTTCGCAACAAAACCTTTTTTATGATGATTTATAAATAGCTAAATTATCTTTTGAGCCAGTCAGTACTTCTAAAAAGTTCAATAAAGGTGAAACTAAACATCAATCAGGGTTATTTTTAATTAAAACATTAAACACAATACAACAATTTTGATAATATAGACCACAAATGACTGATTATAGTCATTTGGATTCTTTTGTTAAATTATATATAACACAGAGGAAGCCAAAACATAGCAACATACTTACTATGACGACAAGATAGATTAATAATGTTAAATAACCTGAAATAACCACCAAATATTGTTGAAATAAATAAATGCCAGAAATGTAACCCTCCTGCCCCACTGTGCGACGGTCAATTTTAATTAGGGCGATAATTAGGAGCTTGTTTTCACTGATTTATTCGTAAAAAAAATATAGGGGCTAACCTTATTTTCATCGTAACTCGCTTAATTTTTATGCTATCGACTTTTATTTTTTGAAAAACGAAAGCTCTTTTTATGGACTTTAAAAAAACTTCTATAAGTTTTCCTCGAAAAATGCACAGTTTTATCGCTATTTGACTCTGAATCTCTCAAATTTAGCATTTGACGAACAGAAGGTAACAATTAACAAGGCGTATCTCGGTCCGTATTGGACGTACAGGAATTATAAAAAAAGGTTTTTCTTTCTTTTTTTATAGGCTGCAATTTTGTTTTTTTACAATTTTTTGAAATAATTCATATTTTTCGAGTTATTCGCGAAAAACCGATCAAAATCGTGAATAACTCGAAAAATATTAATTTTACAAAAAAAAAGCATAGATCATTTTTGATTTAGAATTAGCTTTTCCATCGATTCCTGTGGTTAAAATAAAATAAAAAATTTCCACCCTCGAGATGGGGTGGCAACCACCCCCAGGGTAATAGCGCCCCTCGGCATGATATAGATTTTGATCCCTGGGCTATTCCCTACCAACTGTCAAAATTTCAAGTAAATTGATGTAAGACGAAAGAATTGCGAGCCAAAGTGCTTCATTTCCTGGACTATTTAACAAACGCTGATGGTCATGTTTTTTGTTAATAGCAGAGCCAAGAAGAGTAGCAGCTCCTTTCTTTATTACTACAGTTGCTTCACCGCATCTGCCAAACTCACTGATGACGTGGACGCCATAGTAACTGCCTGTTCCTAACAGTATTGCTTAACTCGGAAATAAAATAAAGTAAAATTAGAAACTTAGGCACTTAACAGCGGAACCCTATTCCTCCTCTTCCTCCCTGAATTAAGATTGATGATAGCACCATGTATAGAAAGTTTCATGGAAGAAGTTCATATTTAGTTCTTAGGGGGAGGAGGGGGTTACAGGGGGATACATATAAGTATGGTATACATATAAATGTCGATTCTCAATTTATGATGATAAATCTATTTTATTAGCCCAAAAACATGCTTTTTTCCGCTGAAATACTCATTTTTTAAAATGTTGCATTTTTCAAAATGACCAGTGATTTTTATAGGAAATTTGATGCTCTTTAACTTTGTACTAGTATATTTTTTTTGTTTGACGCGTAGTTTTCGAGTTAGAGAAAGACCGAAAAAAGAGCGGAAAAATTGGGGTTTTTACTCCCTCCTCAACTTAGCACAAGGGCCACGAGGTCGAAAACTCAGCATTGGCAACCCAGAGGACCCTGTGTTACCTGTAAAAATTCCATTAAGTTCAAAATACTTTCCGGGTTATTCTACCTGGCTCCTGGACATTACAAAACGTATTAAAATATCGATAGGTTTTGTATGGAAGAGGCAATCTATTTTTGGGCCAATAATACAATTTCAGCAATATTTCCTACTACTTTAATAATTTTTTACTATTTTCTGTTAGAAATTAACTTTTTACATTAAAAATAAACTTTTTACAAAAAAAAAATTCGTTTCAATGTAAAAAATGTTGAACAAACACGGAACCTCCCCTTTACGCAAGAATAATTCGAAAGGAGATCTAAGTAGTTAAACAGTAGAAAGAAGATACTGAGAGCAAGTTACGGAACAGTCTGGGTGTGTAAGTGTTTACATCAACAAGATGCTTAGTTAGTAGGGCGGATTAACAAAGGGTTGTTGTTTGGGGCAAGGAGGGGGGCGGGCAGGGGGGCGGTATGTGCAGGCATGCCTCCGCATCACAACAATTAACTCGTTATCGCAGCATCACGTCCGCTCTTCAGATCCTCTTCAGAAACTCCTTCTTTTTCTTAAAAAAAAAATCATCCTTTAGTAAATACATTTTAATATTTTCCTCTAAACCAGAAGTGGAATGCTATCATTATTGATTATTGATGAAGATGTAATTTTTCTTTCATAAAAGTTGGCAGTCTCAGACGAGGGCCCTTGTAAGTTCTCCCCCTTTTATTCTCGTCTGTTGCTCCCTTCAAAACCTTTTAACAGTTTGTGTTTGTTCATAGGCAATGATGACGGTCTTAAAAAGACTGAAATCTGCTATGGTAAATAAACAAGTACATATTAATTAACGTTGAGAGACTCGGCTTCCTTGAATCCATAAATACAACCTTCAACGCTTGATCCCTGAAGAATCATACTAATTGTTACATTTTAGAAAGAAAAAACAATCGTTAAGCAACGCGATGCGTTAACAACGCATTACTTTAAATTCAGTAACTCGAACACTTTAGAAAGTTGCTTACTAGTTATTATACAAATTTTCACATAATAACTGGGATTTATACGTACGAAGTATGGTAAAAAAGTTGATTTGTTATTGCAGCAATTAATTTAATATTTTAAAAACCAATAATATTACCTTGAACTTAGTTCCCTATCTGCAGCAATACGCCGCCAGAGGTGTTATTTCTGTTCTTGTTGCAGTGTTGGAAGGCTTCAACCATAAATTTGCCTCAGCTCTTCAGTCACGCTCCTTTGGATGTTTTCCACAGTGAATATTGGTCTAAGAGAATGGAATGAGAAGATGTTAGAAGAGATCAGGTCAATATCTTGTAGAACCTTGGTGGTGCGGAGAGGATCGTATCTGGGGGTTTTGTAGCATTCAATTGTTCGTAATGTTTTGACTGATATGAATTCCCCTTCTTCTGAGCCTTTCGTAAAACTTGGATCATTGTTTCTACTTCAGGTAGATGAAAATGATAATCAACGGTCTGGCTTCGCAAGAGCCTTCTCTTGTTCATCATAGTCGTCTATGGCCTCCCTATGGGAGAGGTTTATCTTCCACAACTCTTCGTTCCTCCATAAATATAGCCACCGAATTGCCACCATTGTAACTTCAGCGCTCACAGTAACTTTTATATTAGTTCGAACTCGCTGATTCACCAAGATTAACAAGATTTGTGATTTCATTTTTCATGACACACCACAGAGCGTAATTTAACTTAACGAACTCTCAAGGAACGTGTAGTAACTGAAGGGAGTAGAAACTAATACAGAGCATCAGGGGCTCATAGAAAAGATTAAAATTCATATGGAACCAAGCGTGGACTAATCATATCAAGTTTATTTCACAAAATAAAAAAATATTTTGAGAACATACTGTTTTAGTATGTATATGAGATTGAAAGGTAGTGGAAATGAAATGTTAAAATATTACCTACGGAGATCATTGACAACACTCACATCTATTTTGCTCTTGGAATTTCTTCAACGCATATTCCACGAACTATCAGATACAAATAATTTTGTAGAATAATTTAAATTTAGTCTTAAATAGCTAAGGTTGACAAATAAAAGGCCTCATTCACACTAGAGATTCCGGAATCCAATTCACGAATCAAAGATTCTCATGATACCACGGTACCCCATTCAGACTACGATTTCGGTATGCGATTCGTATGAGATTCTCATATCGAGTATCCCGTGCTCGTGAGCCGCCTCGATTATTTTTAGAATTCTTCTTAGAAAGCAGCTCATGATACATTGCGCTATTAAGAGTCCAAGTTTCGCCCTACAGATAAGCAGTAAAGTACCTTATCAGGAATAATGAAACACTTTCCTCAAATTTTACAAAGTTGGATTTCAAACTCTTCATTACCTCAAGTGATCATTTCGTCTTCACGGCAAGTGAGAATGAAGAACATGTTTTTAAGGGAGCGATTTAAACTTGCATTTAATTTACTTCGCTTGTTTTTGTTTTACAAATCAACTCATCTCACCGTCACTGAAGCTCATTAAAAGTGGTTGAAAACGTTGTACAATAAACTTAGTCAGAATGAAATAACGTCTTCCTCTATTCATGGCCAGATGATATGTGTATTGGGTCAGAGGTTTCTCTCGGAGACAACATGATCAGTGATGATCGAACACGGACATATTAATTAAAGGAAAACGAATACGAATTATAGAAGGTGATTTGTTACAAGAGGACAGCGAATGGGAAATGTAGCCGGAGGTGGAAATGCTGCGAGAGGAATATTGTGTTTCATCACGTAGGCAAGGGAAACGTGGCGAGTCAGACGTGTCTCAGTCTAAAGCACAATAATCCTTGTCTCATGTCTCCCTCAGGTTCACCTATTTTTTAAACAATAACCTATATTATCATTTCTATATTTCAGTCTCCCTTAACTTCTCAGATGAATTATTTTCTAGGATGTAGTAGACAGTGTTTATACATGCACTTATACATTATACATATGTTTATCAAGCTGCATTAGAGTTATTGTAATTAGTAGATGGGTCAATCCATATGGACCGGTCCAGAGGTGGTTGCTCGACCATTTTAGAAAAAAATTATATTTTCCCTGTTGTTTCCCTCGTATTTAAGGTGTTCAAAACAATGCTTCAAAAATTTTTATCTTAGACCGTTTAGGAGTGGCGGCCATTTTTGATTTCCTTCGCACGCTAATTTTTGTGTTTTTTGGCATTTACGTCAACGCTCATATCTCCTAAGCTATTTGTCCTAGAAGGCTGAAACAAAAACCAAATTAAAGGTAATTTCCCAGTGTTTAAATTAGGTTATGTCCATATTTCACCTAGTAATTTTTCTTCCATGAGAAAACTTCACCTGAAGTTGGATATCAAAATCAAGAAAATTGCACTTTTCGGAAATTTTTTTTTGAAGGAAGGAGTGATATATACAGCTTGATATTTTTTATGTGAATAGGCATATATCAGTAGCATTACCCAAAAAAATATCAATGGTAAAACTTGAATACTTTTATTTTTATAAATTTTTGAAAATTGGAATTTTTGAAAATTTGCCATTTTTGGGCCTCTATATCTCCGATGGGGCTGGATCGAAAATTCTGAAATTTGCACAGCTTACATGGCTCTTGTATTAGGTTAACCGGAATAAAAAATCATTTTGTATATTTGGGTAGCAAAAAAGTTATGCAAGCTCAAAAATGCAGAAAAAAGCTACGTGATAAAGTCGTTTCTGCAAGCTTTATGGCTGATCGACATTTATTTTTTTGATGAAAATTTGTCTTATTTCCATTATTCAATTGGTTTGACATAGCCTGGATTCGTTAAATTCAAATATATCTTTTTTAAAATTTTTTATAGCCCTGCTATTAAAAATACAAACAATGCAGAGTGCCTCTAAGACTCAGTCTGTTGCTTTTGAATAGGACAGTTGTTATCATTGGGGTTAATTTTTAATTAATTTATGTTAAGGAGATAACAATCATAAATCTGTTGTATTTTCATATATAAAAAATAGTTTACAGCACTACTTAGTTATTTAAATTAACTGCAACTGACTGAGACTTAAAAATGTTTCCTATGTTTTGCCATCTTCACCATCTGTTGATCCAAACTTTGGACTTCAGTTGGCATTGCTTTTAATAATCACTTTAAAAAAAATTGTAAAATTGGCCTGCAGTTGCACAAGATAAGAATTGACATATTTTTATTCAATGTTACTATATAATTACGATAAGATTGTGATTATTACACATCTGCAATGTTTTTTTCAATGTTATTTTTAATAGCAGGGCTATAAAAAATTTAAAAAAAGATATATTTGAATTTAACGAATCCAGGCTATGTCAAACCAATTGAATAATGGAAATAAGACAAATTTTCATCAAAAAAATAAATGTCGATCAGCCATAAAGCTTGCTGAAACGACTTTATCACGTAGCTTTTTTCTGCATTTTTGAGCTTGCATAACTTTTTTGCTACCCAAATATACAAAATGATTTTTTATTTCGGTTGACCTAATACAAGAGCCCTGTAAGTTGTGCAAATTTCAGAATTTTCGATCCAGCCCCATCGGAGATATAGAGGCCCAAAAATGGCAAATTTTCAAAAATTCCAATTTTCAAAAATTTATAAAAATAAAAGTATTCAAGTTTTATGATTGATATTTTTTTGGGTAATGCTACTGATATATGCCTATTCATATAAAAAATATCAAGCTGTATATATAACTCCTTCCTTCAGAAAAAAATTTCCGAAAAGCGAAATTTTCTTGATTTTGATATCCAACTTCAGGTGAAATTTTCTCATGGAAGGAAAATTACTAGGTGAAATATGGACATAACCTAAGTTAAACACTGGGCAATTACCTTTAATTTGGTTTTTGTTTCAGCCTTCTAGGACAAATAGTTTAGGAGATATGAGCGTTGACGTAAATGCCCACAAACACACAAATTAGCGTGCGAAGGAAATCAAAAATGGCCGCCACACCTAAACGGTTTAAGATAAAAAATTTTTAAGCATTGTTTTGAACACCTTAAATATGAGGGAAACAACAGGGAAAATATAAATTTTTTCTAAAATGGTCGAGCAACCAACTATTTTATTTTTGGACCACTTCGTATGGATACCCAGATGGACGCATGTCCCAAAATCTTTACTCTATTTATGAGTCACTTCTAGACCTGGGAACGCTTAAATCTAATTTTAAAAAGTACTTAGGTATTTAAAAAACATAACTGTATTTTCATAATTGTACTTCTAGCTTTCGTTAGTGTTCTAAGTAATCTTGTTCCACTAATCCGCCTACCTGACACCTTACTCTTTCCTAGTTTCTAGATGTTAATCTACACTTCCATTCATTCCTTTATAACATGTCGTAGAGTCAACCTCGATCATTTTGGTATTATTTTCATTTTAAATTAAGTTTTCTTGCTCTGAGGATGCTTTAAATTTAGCGAAACCTTAGCATAGATCTTCACACTATGTTTAATTTGACAGCATCTCGCTAATATACCTTCTCACGTATACTTAACTGTCACGAATCTTCTCCATCACTTATAAAATACAATAAGTTTGAATAATAACATCGATTTCAATAACAATAAGAGTGACTAAAAATTGAAGATGACTCTCTTGTCTCAATTTAGTAAGTTCTATCACTGAATAGTTCCTTGCATCAAGTCGTCTCAAGTCAAATATTCATAGAGATCTGTATTGATTATAACAATGATGTATTGTAATAGCAGTAATTAAATAAAAAGTTAAAAAAATTACTCTAGATTCTAGGTAATGAGTTGAAAACGTTTCAACAATATGAAAGTGTTCTTGCTTAAATTAAACCATATAATCCATCATTACTTTTTTCTAGTTTATTGAATAAAATGGGGTGCACTCTTAAATTATTAATAATTTAACTATTATCATATATAGTTTACTTTAAACAAAATTAACATTTAATATGTATCTATAATCTACATGTGGTTATGGAATGTTCTTTTGCTAGTTTTTCTTGTGAGAGAATAAGTACGAGTTAAAAAGTGCATTTGCTCTATAACAAACGGATTAATATATTATTAGGAGAGAATTGGAGTGAACATGAGGTTCTGTTCACTGTCTCGTGTGGCTCGAGTCTGTACAGTTGTTCTCTTAGGTCGAGACCGAGTGATGCAGGGCTCTTGGCAACGCTCCTATAATAACCATTTGTGCCTCTTTTTCAAGCCAAATAATCGGCTCGCTCGCAACAAAGAAAAATAAGAAAATCACTGTCTGCAAATATACTTCCAGTTTAACTTCGCATTCTCCCAATCAAATCCAATAACATTAAACAATTGAAGCTCTTTTTTATTTTCAACATGGTATTCAAAAATTATAGTTTCTTCTTTTACTTTCGCGCATCTACCTGGTATTTAAACAGAAACCATTAATTAGTATATAAACTATTAAAAAGGCTATTTTCAGTTTTCCTTTCACTCGTTTTAAAATTTCCTCGACCCAAAAAAGGATATTTTTAATTATTTCTCTCTAGGGTTTTGTCATTTGTCGTCAGTCATAATATGAGCCCAATAAACAAATAAATTGAGTTTTCCTCACATTTTAATAAATTAATACCTGAGAAAAATAAGGGAAGTAAAGCAGGAACGTGTAAAATAGTCTGCCGATTAGCATAGCTTCCTCGCGCCCTATTATTCGACAAATGGTCACACAAGATTTTTATCTATTTCGATTCCTAGTCACACTTATTTTTCGTGATATTAAATTAATATTGAACCGTCTGTAGATGATTTTCGAAAAAACCCCACATTTCTTCAACATCGGATGAGTAGTTTTGAAAGATATAAAAAGGTATGTAAAAAGGTGGTAAGGTAATTAATTAATTTTAAGCACCTTATGCAAAATAAATTGTATTTACTAAGGTTCCTCTTCAACTTATAAATATAGTGAGTTCTCTTTCGACCAGGTGAAGTATTTAGCCAAATAAATTAATGATAGGTTGACAATCAAAATAAATAGATTAGTTGTGAAAAGTATAGTAGACGCAGAAAAGAGGTTTTTCCGGTGTTCAATTGGTCGGAGGAAAAGTAACGAGTGTAAAAGAAGCTTTAGATTCTATATATAGGGCTGACATAGATTTTCCTTAACTATTCTTATCTGGGCCAATCCTCACCTTCAACCTAAAAATATCTCACTTTTCACGCCGTAATAGTCAACTAATTCTTAATTTTATTTTTATTTTGCTATAGTCAAAGAAAACATTAAAGATACTCCGAGTAAAATTTTAACACTTAACAAGACTCAGTGCCAACATATACAGGGTGTCCCAGCTAATATGGAACAGCGAAATATCTCCGGAACCATGATAGATAGAAAGATGCGGTTTTCAGGATTCGATAAAGGCTAAAAAGGCGCTTCTAGAAAATATGCTGAACATTTTCTGTGTGCAGCGAAAGCGTGTGCAGCAAACAAAATTAACAAAAAGTGAATAGGAAGCCATATTTTTAAGACTGGATTTAGATTCTATGGCTAAAAATAAGACTTTTTTACTCTTAAAAATGTTTCGCTCCGATCGTTAGTTTGCCGTCTAGAGAGCCCTAAACTTGATAAAATTTAAACTTTGTCCATTTTACAGCTAAACCAATGGATTTAGGGAAAAAAAATCAAGAGATTAAAAAAAAATTATTATTTTTAGCCATAGAATCCAAAACCAATAAAAAATTCATACCTTATGCGTAACTTTTTTTTTTGCCTAAAAAAGGTGTTCAGGAGGGCTCAAAATGTGAAAAAAAATATCAATAATGCATCTTTTTAAGAATGGATTTGCATTCTATGGCTAAAAATAAGAATTTTTTGTTTCTTGATTTTTTTTTTCCTAAATCCATTAGTTTAGCTGTAAAATGGACTTAAAGTTTCAATTTCAACACATTCAGGGCTCTCCAGACGGCAAACTAATGATCGGAGCGAAAAATTTCCAAGAGTAAAAGAGTCTTATTTTTAGCCATAGAATCCAAATCCAGCCTTAAAAATATGGTTTCCTATTCACTTTTTGTTTATTTTGTTTGCTGCACACACTTTCGCTGCACACAGAAAATGTTCAGCATAATATGTTCTAGAAGCGCCTTTTTAGCCTTTATCAAACCCTGAAAACCGCATCTTTCTATCTATCATGGTTCCGGAGTTATTTTGCTGTTCCATATTAGCTGGGACACCCTGTATTGTATATGTCAAGCAACTTACTATATCATTTATCATTCACTCATTCACCTGTTATTCCCCTCTACTTAGTCAAATGCCTTAATAATTAAGATAAAATTATTTTGATTCTCCGATGGAATATAGTGGATTTTCACGTTCTAAGGTCACCTAGTTCAGAAAAAACCTTTTTTAATGCCTATTTATAGTAAGAGAATACGCGTCTGCATATGCTAAAGAAGAGCGCAGCGTCAACACATACTGCAGACGCGTGGAACGTCTGCACACATGACAGACGTGATGAGCTCCTGCACACCATAAATGCGTCTAAACCACAAATAAATTATACAAAATATCAATTAAAATTTAGTACATTATCAGGAATTCATAGCCCATGTAAATAATATAAAAATACTTAGTCGTTCTAAATACGAGTAAACTATCCACTCCCACAAAAAGATGAAATAGTGAGGAGGAAAACATGTCAAAATCGTTTCGGATATTTTTCAAAGAAAGAAGTAAATGTAGTCCCTGAAAATATTGCTAGATCTATTCAACTCGCTTTTCTGGAGATAATGTAGATTCCAAAAATGTAGACAACGGGGACTATGAACTTTTTGTGAAAAAACTCATATCAATATTCATGATCTTACTCTCATAACCTAACAATCTAACTTTATCAAAATTAATGTACGTATATCTCTGAAAAAATAACTAGTTCGATTACAAATTAAAATTGATGATTTGACATAGAGATTATTAAGTAATTAGTTATTAGTGGCATTTAGTTAGACTGCACGAGTTGCTCATAGCAAACGAGTGTAGCAATAAGTACGCAACAAATTTATTTAGTTACCTAACTAGTAGGGAACCAAGTAAAAGAGGTGTCATGAAAAAAACATTAAATTGGCTTTCCCACCCTATATTTGTTTTCTGCGCCACTTATGAGGAATATTAGGACCAACTATTGAGACAAAAGGAACAGTTAATAAAAAAATAAAATAAAATAAAATAATTAAAAAAAACAAAAAAAAAAAAAAAACTGATGGGCAAAGGAGCATCATTCTGCTGAATGCAAAGATGATAATATCACGTAGTCTAGATAACTACTAAGACAAGGCAATATTTACACACTGACGTAATTTGCAGTGAGTAACCAAGTAAATGAGAGCCATGGATTTCGGCAGAGGTGCTGGCCTCTTGTATTGAACACGTTTAATTTATATTTTTTGAAACAGATATAGATAAAAGATAATGTTAATGTTTTTTTCGTGTAGTGCCGGTTTAGCGGGCCTGGGTAAAGACCCGAGCACTTATATTTTAGCCTTGAGCTTGGCTGGTATCAGCCTACACTTGCCTCTATGCCCGCCCACTGTCAACTCTTCAGCCTGTTTATTATCACTAAATATTCACACTTACTACAACCAGGGGGTATAGCTCAGTGGTAGAGCATTCGACTGCAGATCGAGAGGTCCCCGGTTCAAACCCGGGTGCCCCCTTTTTTTTTTTTTTTTTTTTAGATATTAATAAAAGCATTATTTAAAAAAATTAAAATAAAGAAAGAAAGAAAAAAAACTTCGAAAATCTACAATTATTAATGAATGACAAGGATAAGTCAAATATCAAATACCTTCACCAAGAAGTAAAGGACACACACATTTCCCTGGTTACACATCCATAATTACTGTAAAATATAATTGCCTTTAAATAATAATTAATAATTAGACAAAGGGATACCATCACACAAACATACAGAAGAGTGGTGTTCTTTGTAGTTTATCCAAAAGTTCTTTAGATTAGACTATATTATCCCTTTGTCTTAGTATCTATTTCGACAGAAATTCTTTATTACAAGAATATAGGGTGTGTAATCAATTATACTTTTGCTAAATGTTGTCCAACTTAGTTGTTAACCCATAAGTCGAAAACAAACTAAAAGGTAAATTAGTACCGAAGTAAATAATAATATGAAATATAGACCCAAAACATATTAAGACACAAACCGAACGCCAAGACTGTCGTGCAAGGCTTCATTGAACCGAAAAAAAACATTTACCAGATAGAGGTGACCCTAGGAAATCTAAGGGTGACCTTCTTTTCATGAAGCTAGAATCAATATGCATATCCCCTTGGTCTGTTCGTCTTGAATAGTTGCTTCTCTCAAGACGCTACCCAATAGTAGAGGAGAATAATTACATTCATCTTGAATTCCCCAAAAATTTAATAAACTTATAAAAATGTGACTCTAAGCAAGTACATAATATGAAATCATTCTCGGATGCTTATTATATATATTTGCCGCGGCATCGTAATAACATAGATAGATAGACATGGATTTAATCATAAACATACCACATTTATTTTATTAGACAATAGAGAAAAGATTAAATCAGACAGGAAGTTAAATGTTTATTTGACTTTACAAGCGAAGGCATGGAAACCAAAGAAAAGTTTGTAGTTCAAGACGTTCAACAGATTGCCCTTGTTTCTAGAGGACGTGTTTACGCGTAAACACTGTCCGATGATATTTATCGAATTTCCTCCAATTTTAACAGATATCCGCCCGTAGCAAAATTGGAAACTCGTGATCCTTCAAATAGAACTAAGACAAGGTATCTAAACTAGCTACAAATTATACAGAACTAGAGATAGAAACAATAACTCATCATCCAATGCTTTGTATTAGTTTACTTCCTGTTTTGAATAAACAAAATAAAAATTTAACTGCGCAATAAAATAGTCTGTCAGTCAATTAGTGTTTCACATTAGGTGTATAATATCATCATCGCATCTTATAGAGTACTATAATCATGCTTTACTATATTTTAAACATTTTGCCTGATTTATGCAATTTGTTCTACTTTAAAAAAAAAAAAAAAAAAAAAAAAAAAAAAAAAAAAAAAAAAAAAACTGTCACAATTGTTTTGTTTCTGTAAATGAATAAAAGAATAAATTCAGCAATATTTAAGTTGTATTAATTAAATATTAAGTTAAATTTTAATAGGACCATCTATGGACTACTTTCAATAAAACATCTAAATTTCTTACAAGTAATTCGATGAGAACTTATAAAAACATAGATTTTATTAAAAATAGGGTGGCGCATAGCTTTCTCCTTGTTTTTATAACGTACTTAAATGATGTTATGGTTTTAAAAACCATTGTTGTCCAATTTATTTAATTTTTTCCTAACTTTTATTTTAAATCTGACAAAATGTTTAGAACTCAGACGGTTAAAAATTAGTATGTGGTCGTCTGCAGACTAAGTTCGACATACTATCCAAATTTATTAAAAAAATGGATTCGTCGTTTTAAAGATTTAGGTGTAAATGCAGTGGTGTACCTAGGGGGGTGCGGTGGGTGCGGTCCACACCGGGCGGCACATAATTTGGGGCGGCTTTTTTTATATTTAGTATTAGTTTTAAAAAAAAACTTATTAACTTCATAAGTTTACTATTCGATTTCTACCACTTATGAATTACTGAGTATAATTTCGAATATTAGGGTTTAGAGATAGGAGCGGTGACGGGATCGTAAATAGCAGTAAATTTGTAGCAGCATAAGCCCAATTTCAGCTCTACAAAACTAATACTTTTCGAGATATGACACGTCAAAAATTTTCAATTACGTAGTTAAAAAAAAATTTAAATTTAAAGTTTTGCTTTCGTTTTGGGCTGAATATCGGCATAACACCGTTAACCTTCGAGAAAATTCGTAAGAACTAAACTTGTAGTTAATTTCATTGGCTTCCTTTTACGTTCAATGGCTACTCTAATCGTCCAATAGTTACTGAGATATGACTCTTAGAAAATTTTGAATATTGCTCTTGTTTCGGACCCAATATCGGCATAAAATCGCTCACCTACGAGAAAAGCCATAAGAAACGATGTTTTAGTACATTTATTTGGCTTTCAGACAAGCAAATAATGAAACCTGTAGACGAAATAGTTCTCCTGCAATCGTAAAAAAACAAAAAAAGCAAATTTTAAAAAACCATTATCAATAACAACTTTCGGGCATTTTATGAAAGAAAAATGTGTGGATGTGGAATCATGTTTTAAGGTGGAAAAGTGTAATTAATTACATGTATTTACACTTCAAGTTTTAAGCAAACTAGAAAATAGTGATATGTTTACCCCTTCATAACTCCATAATCCTTAACTTTAGCACATAAATGCATAAGTCCATTTCTGTTCAAAATTTTATGTAGATTAATTTTGTATATGACAATATTAGCGCTAAACCTAATAGTTTTCGAGATATTTGCGAAGAAAGATTAAAAATACCCTTTTACCCTCCTTTCCTCCCACCCCCCATCAAACCTTACGCTGCAAGTCGTGCAACTTTTTATCACTTACTACGAGGAGGGTATAGAACAATTAGGCGTGGAGCAGAACTTTTATTTTTTGGATGTTTAGGTTTGGACAATTTTTTAGCAAATTTTACTGTACTATAGGTGAGGAACCTATGTGACCTCTGAAGGTTTCTTGTGGTCGTTAAAAAAGTATCTTGTTTAAATTTTTAATAAGGTTGCGTTTATAGGTATATCAACTTGTGCGACCTCCTTTATTACTGCCTAATTTAAATATGACATCCAATGGTAAAAAAATTTCCCACCGATAGTTTGTCTCAATTACAAGTATTTATTTATGTTTATTAATTTATAAAAACCATAATTTGATTGACTTATAAAAAGGGCGGGAAATTGGAGACCGCCCCGGGCGGCAAAAGTTCTAGGTACGCCACTGTGTAAATGGTATGTTTATTCACATGTGGAAAAGAAACCAAAAAAAGCGAAGAAGGCCAACATGGCACCAACAATGGGCTAATTATGACTCCCCATCCAAATTTCATGAAAATTAGAGAAGTAGTTTTTAAGATATGTTGGTTCGTAATAATTGAGCAACAGACCGACAGATTGATAGGTGACCACTTTGGTATGGAGTAATATTTTATTAACAAACTTATCAAGTGACAAACTAAAATTAACTTGTTTCTTTTTTGCCTATAACTAATTTGATACTCAGGATCATGAAAATTACATCATGGGACGAAGACGCTCTCCTCAGGTTTGTTTTTTTCCAATGCCCATTGCCTATCAAACCAAGAGCATCAACCATGGTTTTCGAGGCCAAAATCTGGTAGAGCTAATTCTTACAAGCATCTTATCATTTGATAAGGACAATTTGATAAAGCAATGTTGGGTGGACTTTGAGCAGAGGCCCGGTCGGAGTTGTGAGAAAGGGATGGCTGTCATCAATCGCCTGATTGATTGAGAGCTAGTTGCTCCCCCCCAACCCCCACCGGCGGTGGTCCGGGGGATACCTCTCAACATGTAACGTAGTTAACATAATGTACTACAGACATGAAGTCGACGGGTCTCTATTGCAGGTTCATCACTTCAGTAGAATATATCTTAACATTCTGCGAATGCAACCAAGGAATATTGAAGTGTAGATAGTGATTCTAAGGTGTGCTACTTTATCCTCTAAATTCTAGAATACACCTCTTCACCTGAATCAAGTGTTAAGCTATGTTTAAAGTACATGGAATTTGATTATCACTGGTTAATGTCCCAAGTCATTCAAAGTATAATTCAATATTAACCACACGTGAGGAAAACGGGTGAAGGCTTTTCATTATTAATCTGGTAAATCGAAATATACAACACGAATGTTTAAATCGATTCTCGCAAACACATCAATTCAATATGATGCAAGTACGTGATAACATAATAAGCTAATCAAATAGCTTAATAGAATAATAGAAATGAAAGCCTCTCCACTAATCATATGTTTATTTCACATTCAGAACTAGCTTTCGGCCTCTCGGCCATCATCAGTGCCGCTAAAAAGGTAAGGAAAAAACCCGGCGTTGAGTCACATGAGAGACATAAAACGGACTGAAG
>KZ651412.1:299208-318418 GCA_001010745.2 Gerris buenoi
TTTAAAAACATCCTAAATGAAAATATGACAAAATTGTGCATAACAACAATTACTACATTCTTTAAGAATTTTCTGAATTTTCTTTCTCATTATGACATGCATAATGAGGGATATGTCTGAATTGTATTTTTCTACCCCGTATCCCTGGGCACCAAAATTTAAATTTCAAAAACTAATGTAGAAAGTAGGTAACCTTCCTCTTGCCTCGAAGCTTAAAACTAAAGATTTGTATAAAGAATCCACATACCCAAAGACACTCATCTTTATATACATTGATTATAGAAATATTTTTCCTGTATATACCCACTTCCTGTCCCATATTACCACTTTACCCCCTCCTAAATAAAAATATGACAAAATTGTGCATAACAACAATTACTTTATTCTTAAAGAGCTTTTCTCACGTAGACAGTAACCTTCCCCGTTCTTCAGAGAAGCAGGAATAAAACTTTAGTTTTGAATAAAGGACATACATACCCACAGACTATCTTCTTTATATTCATATATAGATAGACATAGATATAGTTTTCCTTTTTTCCATCCCCCATGGACATAGCAACAATTACTGTACTCTTAAAAAGCTTTTAAACAATATGTATCATGAAGGCTATTCATTACTTTGACATTTGTACCCCGTACCCCTAGGTACCAAAATTTTATTTTCGAACTCTGCAGTTAATTTGATCTTATTTTGAAGGAAAAGAGTGAAAATATTCATCAAATTGGGATAAAACTGTAGATTTGTATAAAAGACATACTGACATATAGATACTCTTATTTTTTATTTAGATATTTTTTTTCTTTAGATATATTATGTAGTTATATTTTTTCACTTTACCCCCCTCCTAAATGAAAATATGACAAAACTATACATAACAACAATTACTGTACTCACAAAGGGCCAAAGGGCTTTTCAGCGATATGCATCATGAAGGGTATTTCTTACTTTGACCCCGTATTTATTACTTGTACCCCGTACCCCTGGGTACCAAAAATAATTTCGAAAATTTATAAAGACTGTGACCTTCCCCTTGGTTTGAAGGTCAAGTGTGCAAATTTTCATCGAGATCGGAATAAAAATGTAGATTTGTATAGAGGATATATACTCACATACTTACATACATACCATATTTTTTCCACTTTACCCCCCTTACTAATGAAAATATGACAAAACTACACATAACAACAATTAATGTACTCTCAAAGAGCTTTTCAACCATATGCATCATGAAGGGTATTTATTACTTTGACCCGCATCCATTACTTGTACCTCGTACCCCTGGGTACCAAAAATTAAATTTCGAAAATTTATGTAGACAGTAACCTTCCGCTTGCTTTAAAGGTCAAGTGTGCAAATTTTCATCGAGATCGGAATAAAACTGTAGATTTGTATAAAGGACATACCCACATACATACATACATACCCACGGACTTTCATCTTTATATATATATAGATAGTATCTACTAATCAAATAGCATTTATCGATTGATGATTACATAATATATCTACTAATAAAGTAGTTTAATCCTTGTATTGTCCCAACAGTCAGTCACTTAACCAGTAATATCTATCATCTACTTACATATTGTTTCTAAAAATATTCGGAAAATCAATAAATATTTTATTACTATGTATAAAGGTCGAAACAGAAAGAAGAAAAAAAATATATATAAATCAAAAAAGCTATGCTACAAATCAAGGCAGGTTTGGATTTTGGCAAGACACGGAAAGCCAGAAACAAATTGTACTGAGAAACTTTATAAATCTATAAATCTGTACACAGCAGCTTTCCTAGACTATCAACCCAATAAACTTATCCAACCAAATATACATTAATCTCTCTGTTTATAGAAGTCCAAAATTACATAAGGCAAGGCAATACAAACAATAATAAAAAAAAAGGTTCACTCAGAATACCATTTTCTACATTCTTTATTTGGTTTGGGTGCCCTCCACACGGGGCTGGTTAAAAGCAGGTTTCAAAAAAATGTTCACCCAGAATACCATTGTCTACATTCTCTTTTTGGTGCGGATATCCTCAACTAAGGCTGGTTAAAAGCGCAGGTTTTTATTTTTTTTACTTTTTCATACGAACACTTGTGTCGTATGTATTATAGGTAGAATTTGAATGACATAGTGCAAACAATTGGTTTTGAAATTTACATTTTTTTCAGTCTCTTAGTCCATAAAAGTAGTTAAAAAAAGGATTATATTATTATATTAGGCTCAACGCAGATGTGTTGAGCTAAACGACTGGGCCGTTTGTAGCTATCAATTTAAAGGCTCTATTACCCCGAAAACACTGAAGAAAACAAACTTATTATTCGAATACAGTTCCGACGATTTTGAGTGAAAATAATTGAAAACCCCTTATACTATCTAACTATATAAGTCGATTTTCCGGAAAAAATTTAGCTCACGAAGTATTGATGAAATTAAATTTTAGTTGCAAAGATTAAAAGATCGGGTTAATACCACTGGAGAGGATTATTTTTTAATTTAAATTTTTATAAAACTAGCCGGATCGGTGCGCTTCACGCACCTTATCCGTCTAGAAGTTGGCGCTGTGTGTAAATAATAATTTAAAAAATTATAATTAATATATCTTTATTTTTAAATAATTTCGTATTTTAGTAAAAGTAGGTTATATTATTTTTTATGCATTTTCAATTATTTTATTTTATACTACATTCAATTTTCAATTTTAGTTACAATAAGTCTAAGTAACAAATTTAAGATCTTTAAATCCACTGAAAGCTAAGATAATAGTATCTGATTAAATCCAAGATGGCGGCCATATAATGAAGTAAAAGTGTCTTTAATTTTCTTCTTTAGGTACCATAAGTCTATGCAGAAAATGTCAAATCCCTAGGTCCACTGGAAGCTGAGATAATAGAGTTATTAAATCCAAGAGGGTGGTTGTAATTCAATACGGCGGCCATATGTTGAAGTGATAGTACCTTTAATTTTCTTTTATAGCTACCGTAAGTCTATGTACCAAATTTCAGATCTCTAGGTCCACTTGAAGCTGAGATAATAGAATGTGAAAAAATCCAAGATGGCGGCTGTAATTCAATATGGCGGCCATATATCGAAATAAAAATGGCCACACTTTTCTATTTATGGTACAGTCTATCTATGTACCAAATTTCAAATCTCTACGTCAATGGGAAGTAGGAGAATTAGTGATCAGTCAGTCACTGTCACTCTTAGTTTTATATATATATATATATAGATCATAAATAATACATTAATCCCACGGTAAAAACCCGAAACAATTAACAAATGGAAAACACTAATTGTTCAAATGAAGTGTATGAGAAAGTATCACATTTATTGGACAGATATTTGGGAGTTTTATTAGACGGATATTTCCTTATAATTTAATAACCTTAATAGAGATTTATTTAGTGAACCATCTACTATTCTGAAGATTACCTTGTAAATCAAATTCCCAATTTTGGAGATTAATATTGAATTTATAAAAAGTTTAAACCTGAGAACCTCAGCTACATGCAATAATAATGAAAGAACAAATCACTAATTTAAAATGTCATATATTTTGATGACCCCGATAAATAAAGTGAAAAATAGACTGTCAATTAGTGTGGCACATAGCTTCCTCGTATCCTGTCATGTACTTAATTGTTATATTAACCTTAACATTATTGTTATATTACTTTATTGTTTTATTGTGTAAAAACTATTAATTGTTTAAGCGATCTTTAACACTTCATAGCAGTGTCGCTGTTGGTTTTACTATAACATTTTATTTGTAAAAAATATTTGTCTTATTGAATACATGAAGTTTGATTTTTTTTTTTTTTTTTTTTTTTTTAGTAAAGTATCATTTTCTTCAATATGTTTGTAATCTGTAAATAGCTTTTAATTAGTCATTCTATTTTATTTTTAACTTAAGACATTTGAAGGTTTTCGGTGTAGAATTTAATGTTAAATACCTCTTGGTATTGAGGGTTTAGTTGCATGTTATATTGTTTTGTTTTTAAAAAAAATTTATGATTGTTTAAATTAATCATATCTGTGTATTGTTCTTAGTTTTTAAATTGCTTTGTTCTTGATAAGTCTTAAGTATTATATTATAGGAAAGTACAGACAAGACATGTCAGTTCTTATGTTATATTAATCATTTAAAATGTATTAAATTTGACAAGTAGTGACGCTCTCTTATGGAGACAGAATTTGAAAATTTGGCTTTAAAAGTAATTAAATATCTTCTAAACTCTACACTAATTGTAAGTATGTAGAATAAAAATATGTATTAGTTAAATTTAAGTTTTACATAATATATTACACACCATGATGTGATTAATAATATGTGTTAATTATCTGATTAAATGATCGTATGAATATAGAAGTAAAGACTGATGATGACCTTAGGAAGGGTCGAAACGTCTCTGGAAAAAATGGAGTAATTCTTTTATTTACACCTTATCATCCATCGAAAATAGCGACATTGAAATATACTTTATGATAAATGGCCACAACCTTGATTCAAGATGTTGGCCTTTTCTATTCATCATTCGAAATGACGATATTGATAAATCCCCATTTTGATTTTGATTTTTGAATGATCCTTTTTTACTCTCAATTGTAATATAATTATTGTTTGTAACTCGATTTAATTGTATTTTGTATATGTTGTTTAAGTATGTATTATGTTTGTTTAAGCAATAAATAGTTGTATTTAATTTAAGTGATTACTATATAATAGGCTGTTATAATTTTCCGTAAAAGCCCAAAGTTGTTTCAATAAATAAACAAGACTGTCTCACATCTAGAGACAGTTTTTTTTTTTTTTCTTTTCAAATAAAGTTTAAAGAATTTAATGGTTTACAGATTGATCTAGAGATTTCTGTAAGATGTTTTAGAACCTGGGTTATCTCCAAAATATTATTTTTAATATTATCCTGATAAATCAGAGAGGAAAATGTTTTAAATCTAATTTGATAAATTTGTTTTATTATTTATGGTTTCTTGTCTGTTGGAACCCGACAAAGTTTTCTCCGTTTCTTCTATAAAAACTTGCTTGTTTCTTCTTCGACTTTTGTTTGCCGGTTTTGTTTTAGAGTCAACGTCACAAAAAGGGTTTTCTCGGGCCCGAGAGATAGTTTTGCCGTTTCTATCTGTCGGAACATGAAACGGCGGCATGAAGGCCGATCTGTCGTGACACCACATGCCAGGGAAGCGCCGTACTGTTCGCCGGCAGCGGCAGTCTAAGGCCCGCCTCCCTTACCTTCTGCTAACATCGTGCTTCTATTCTGGGATACCTTGGCCCCTCGACTCGGCCGGGGCCCCAGTTTCAACTCCGCTTTTATCGTAGCTCGTATCTTTTTTTTCATAAATTTTTCCCCAAAAAATTTATCGTGTGTTTTCTATAAATACAAGTTACAGGTGAGAAACCAGTCGTTATCAGAACCGAATCGAGGCGACCATTAAACCGTAAGTACGGTAATATTAAATCCGTTCGCTTCCATCCTCCGAACATTTTGATTTCGTTTTCATATATATCTACAAAATAAAGAATGAAATTTATATTCACGTTGTTGAAAAGGCGAAATGGTTTTGCACGTTTCCCACAGTGTAAATGTTGCTTTTATTTAGTTTTGTTTGAAAGAAAAACGGGATTCTCCTTAGTTGAAAATTCACTTCTCTTTTTCTTTTCCTAATTTATTTATTTCTCACTTCGTTTATTTTATTTATTTTGTTATTTCTTTTTATTTAGAAAAAAAAGAAAAACATTATTAATTGAATTGGAAAAAAGAAAAATAAAATGAAACAGTGGAAGCTCTAGAAATCAACAAGCCATTCGACGAAAGAAAAACAATAAATCTCATTTTTATTTTTATTTTTTACATCTTCTCTTAATTCTATATATTTTGTTCTTTTTTTTCAGTTGTTATTTTTTTAGTACTCTTAAAATGAATATTTATCTTACTTTAAATAGAGAATAGGGCTGGGAAATAGAAAGCGATAAATGTCCGGTTGAATTGTAAACAGAAAGCCGGGGTCCGCTATCCAAACATATTCTCTCATTTGTTGTGTCCTACAAAACTGCCTGTTCGAGTGATTGGAATCATCAGAATGCTGTTTATATGTATTTTTAAAAGCTTTTTTTATTTTATTCCTCTTTATCTCGGACTGTCCGACAAAGCAGCCGGTCCCGACGAGAGGAGAAAATATTTTTAAAAACTAATGCGCCGGTTTCTTTTTATTTTAAAATATGGTGTTTAGTTGTGAACTTTGTGTTTTCTATTTATGAAAAAATGAGAAATAAATAAATAAATATGACGATGTATATTTTTAAGTAAACGAAAATAATTTAATTTTACTGAATTAGAAACGGACGAGTATCGAGTGCAGATGTATTCATTCTCTAAGGCCGTTAAAAAATATGTAAATAGGACAAAAAGTAGTTTTGACTTGAAATAACGAATGTAAATATGGAAGGATCTATCTATCTTACCCGAAGGAGTTAATTAGCGAATGTATATCAAATAATAATTTCTAAATAGACCTTTTTCTTAAGAATACGAGTATCATGGTTAGAACGGTGCAGGTCAACGACTACCGACTTGAGCATTCCATGTGCCATGATGGTTGTCCCACTGCTCCATTCTTATCAAGAAATCTTCGGAATTAAATATATGTATTTAGTATCGTAAAGACTATGTTATAATATTATGAGACTACAACTTTGTCTTAGTAATGTTTAAAATCTGCATTATCTCTAATTCATGAGAACTCTAAGCATGTAGGAGGTAAATTAGTTATACAATTCGAGAAGTCTAAGACGTACAATAATATAATCAAATATATTTCCCAATAATTTTTTCACATTATTAGTTTGTATACATATAAAGCCAATAATTTATTAATTATAATCTATTTTAAAAATTTGATACATTTACACTTTTTAAGGCTCGCCGAATCAAAATAAGTTTTTTTATTTTTGAAAATGTCTGTGTGTAAGTTTCATGAGAAAGTTACAAGTTACAAGCTAACATTATACTTAGACATCTAAAATCCAATAATTAGTAAATATAAATTCCAATAATTTTGAACATTTTCTTATCAAATAAGATTGATTTTACATAACAACTAATAGATTTTTAAATAATCTGCCTAATAGTGTGACATGCAGCTTCCTCGCGTCCTCTACACGGTAAGATGCGTGCAGGATGCGTACAGTTTAGTGATTTTTTTTTTCTTTTTTGCTTTTACGATCCATATATTCACTAATTTTCTGACTTGGTAATTACGCAGCCCAAGAATAATAAGTTTTATAAGACACTACATAGCATTTTTAATTTTTTTTTTAATTTAAAAAAAAAAAACAGTAGGGAAAATAAATTGAATAGCAAAAACTGTTAAACCAGTTACCTTTTTGTGCTGCGTAGTTGCCAAGTCAGATAATGTTTTTAAATTTAAACGTGTAGAGTTATTTGGGAAAGAAAATTTTTGAGTTTGTGAGGAACGGAGAATAGAGAGGGCCACAAACATTATTTACCTGTACATAATATTGGATAAATTATACCTTTTATAATTTACTCGGATAGGGAATACTTGGCTAAAGCTATGATCTCACAACATGTTACGCAAGACTTGGCTTATTTTTTTTTACAAAAAGTGTTTTTGATTAAATTGGTTGTCATGGGAAATACATAACGAGCGAATGTTTCAGATTTCAAGGTATTCGCAAATAAACAAATACACAATGTGTGAAATTTTAAGATTTCTAGGTATTCGGATAGAGATTTTTTTAATACGTACCTCACAAATAAGTCCAGTTAAATTAAAGAGTGTAAAATATATACATATAAAAAAAAGCTTAACTACAAACTACAATGAATTCTGCTCCAATAGCAAAATATTTCATTCTTAAACAAACGCACTGATTATACTTTTGATAATGACTATTTGTCATTTTATTTCACTAATAATGCCCAAAAAAATCAGTATTCAAACATTAAATAACACCCTATAAATATTCTGGTAAATGGGCAGTAAAGGTGACAATTTTACGGACTTGAGCTGAATGCAATCTCGACAAAAAAGCTAGTTTTATGTATAATTTTTAATGTTGATCCATACTATTAAATTTATTAAATAAATTCGTTGTTTTTTCGTCACCGAAGAGTTAGGTCAGTTGTTTGATTGCTGGGGAGTTGGAATAGAAGCTAATAAAGGCTAAGCTGCTGTTTCGTATTGATTTTAAAATATGTGATTTTAAGTATCTAGATGTGTGGTGTTTAAGCAGAGATGTGAATTTGAGCAAGTGTTATGTTATCTTGGAGGAGTGTGAGTTCTCTTTGTTGTAGCTATTTATCTGCTTATGTATCGGGTTTATAAATAGCACAAGTTGCGCGTGAGTGTGTGAGGTGGTTGAGCCGACCCCCAGCAGAGAATCTTCTGTGACCGAAACACCATTAAGATTCTTCTTTAAGAAAAAAATCGTGTTTTTCTCTCACCACGCCAAACTCTTGGGCCAAATTTTGAAATGTACTGTTAACTGCCCAAACAAATCCTTAAAGACTTATAAGGAACCAAACGGAATCCAACAATACTATAAATAGTAATCAGAAATAAAAATGCGTTCCGTCTCCTAACAAATCGGTCCGACAAACGGATAAAAAACTTTCATATAAGTTAAAATGGGGCATCCTCTCTCATTACTCATATAGTTGGAAGAAATTTAAATCAAATAACATCAAATTTATTCAATTTATGTTGCTTCCGTCTAACTTAAAGTAACTGAAGCTATGTGAAAGAAAATATTTTATCTATACTCACGGCCGCAAAACTAAGCGTTGTTGTTACTGTTTTCAGTCTGCAAAATGTAATTTTTCTTGATTCTTTTGAATAAAGTGTCAGCAAAAGTTCAAAGTGTCAGCAAAAGTTCAAAGTGTTAGCAAAATAACAAACAGGCTTTCACATTTTAAGAAAATTTTACTACAAAAATGTTACTTCATCGCAGGTTATAAACACTCCCACATTGTTTATTTTTATATATTTAAGCGATTAAAGTTAACTAGCGAAATATTCTGCTAAATATTTATATGTTTTTTGAAAATAACTTAAATAATTATAGTGATAAACAAATTTTACTATTTTACAATGATTATTTAAAAACAAAATCGCTAAAAATTGAGATAAAAAGTTGTTAATAAAAAAAAGTGGCAACACTGAATTGTTTTGCCTTTGTTTTGTTTTCTTGATGACTCAACCTTTCGTTTCTTCACAACTTTAATTTCTTTAAATCTTTTATATATTATTAAAAAGTCCAGTCATGCACCATAACTTAATGAGCGAATTTTCAAAGAAATCTGCGTATTATTGGCTTATGATAACATAGGAAAATTTTGGTTTAGAATTTGGATTGGTTAAAATAGTATTTTAAGTTAAAATAGTATTTACCCTTCAAGATGAACATCGTTGAAAGCTCTTTAAGAGTACAGTAATTATTGTTATGTACACTTTTATCATATTTTCATATAAAAGGGGGGTAAAATGGAAAAAACATGTTTTTATGAATTCAATGTTTAAATTTTTGGTAGTTTTATTACTACGGAAAGATTAAACTTTAAATAATCCAAATTACTATTATCAATAACTACGGGAGACATACAGAGAAAAATACACCCCCGCACCAGGAACCATGTTTTTATGCTATTTTTGACCTTAAATGGTCAAAATTTGACCCCTAAATGAACTCCAAAAATTCTGGCCAACGAACTCATCCTCTCTTTTGATATTATTGACATTTTAAAATTTCTTTTAAAATTTTTAAGTGTATCCTAAGGGGAGATATCGTCTGGAGTGACACATATATACATATACAGGGTGTTTCAGCTAAGCACAGACAGAAAAGGTGGTGGGGTGATACTTCATCGAATTTCCAGCAAAAAATTTCCTATTAACCCATGGTCTATCGACCTTAGTTTTCGAGATATCAATTTTTTTCGATTTTTTCGATTATTCAATTTTTTTTCTCATACATTGCGTAATAACTCGGCAACCAAAAAAGATACTAATATGCAGTTTACGGCATTCAACAGAGGAATAAATTTACCTCAAAATGCACTATTTGTTTGATCAAATCGGTGTTGTTTTCAATGTGATACATGCTTCTAAAAATGAATATTTAATTTTATCAAAAGTATTGATGTAACTTTGAGCTGCCATAACTTTTGAATTTAGATGGTTATGAAATAACTTTTTTTACATCAAAAGTTGGCGCATTTAATAAGCTTTCTAATGATACAATGGTTGCATTGTTTACTCAAAGTTTGGCTGCGAGAAGATCAAAAATATCTCAAAAGTCATTTAATAAAAAAATAATTTCATCTCATATTTTCAAAATAGCCTCAGTTTTGATGACGACATCTTCTGCAGCGTTGCTCCATACTGTTGATTACGTTTCTTATTTCCACAATTCTTTGTTTTATTGAGAGAAATAAGTCGATTATTCGTTGGATTTATTCCTCTTTAGTGTCCACCATAATATTATAGACAAGGCTTTTTACAGTTCCCCAGATATAAAAATTCATTGGATAATCTTGATCCATTCATTCCCGTATATTTGTGGAACAGTGTGCCGGGCAGCCGTCCATTTGGAACCACATCTCCCTTCTTACATTGATAGGTAAATCATCAAGTATTGAAAATCATTATGTAGAAATCAAAGAAATAACCGTTCAGGCAAATAACATGGACCTATAATGTAAGTGCCGATCATTCCTGCCCAAACATTCACAGAAAACTGATGCTAAAAGGAGTACGGCCAAGGAGTATGAGGATTTTGAATTGCCCACTTATGGGTGTTGTGGAAATTCACAGCCCCTGTCCGGGTAAAAGTAGACTCATCGGTCCATAAAACCTTTTGTGCTATATTACTTTGGAGGAACCAATTACTAAAATTCTTTCTACTAGGAAAGTATGCTGAGGCTGAGAGGTTGCTTCTACTTCCAAGTGACAGCGGGGAAAACAAGGTATTTTAGATAGAGAGGCAATATTTCATACATTTTATTTGTTTTCTTTATAATATATGTAAAAAAACAATAACGTACAGTCTCTTTTTATTGTTTACAAACAGACACTGAGCCCAAGATATTTGACATATTTTTGATCTTCTCGCAGCCAAACTTTGAGTAAACAATGCAACCATTGTATAATTAGAAAGCTTATTAAATGCGCTAACTTTTGATGTAAAAAAAGTTATTTCATAACCATAAAAATTCAAAATTTATGGCAGCTCAAAGTTACATCAATACTTTTGATAAAAACAAATAGTGCATTTTAACGTAAATTTATTCCTCTGTTGAATGCCGTAAACTGCATATTAGTATCTTTTTTAATTGCCGAGTTATTACGCAATGTATAAGAAAAAAATTGAATAATCGAAAAAATCGATATCTCGAAAACTAAGGTCGATAGACAATGGGTTAATAGGACATTTTTTGCTGGAAGTTCGATGAAGTATCATCCCCTTTTCTGTGTCTGTGCTTAGCTGAAACACCCTGTATACATATATACATACATACATAAAAAAAGTGTTTAATTTTAGGAATCGATTCAGAATGGTCTATAAACGGATTACCATGAACAAATTTTTCAAAAATTTTGAAGCTATTGCAATAGCTTAATTTTCTTCGAAAATTCGCTAAAAGGGAATATAATAATTAGTGTAATTTATCTGCCGTTAGTAGATAAAATATTGTATGTAACTATGCAGCAAAGGAAATATTCCTGACTCGTTTAAAGATTACCTGCTGAGATGTAACCGACGCGAATTAACATTTGCCTGCCTCGGCTTCACCTCGTCAGTCAACATGTATATTTTCCTGACTCGGCTTCGTCTCGTCAGTAAAATAGTAAATTTCCTGCCTCGGCTTCGCCTCTGCAGTAGTTCCTCTGCAATAGTTCCACGCCTTTGGCTCGGAACTAAAACTTGTCAGCAAAATTCCATTTTGCTACCTAGTTACATAAATAACTATTATACCTCCGGTATCAAAAATTCCAAGACAGAAATCCATTTCAGACATCAGGGAACATGTTTGGTTCCGTGTCTTTCTGTCGGTCCATTTTTGCGAACCAACATGTCTTAAAAACTATATGATTTTAATGAAATTTGCATGGTAAGTCATATTGAGCTCATTGGTGATCTCATATGAGTTTCAACCTTTTGCGCTAATTTCTTTCCCTTCAACATGCGCACAAACATACATTTATTCACACCAAAAGCTTCAAAAGTACTTAACTGATTTATATGGAACTTTTACAGTTTATCGAAAGTAACCCCTAGATAGCCCCAGATTAATATGACCCGTCAGCGCTCTTCAACTTTTACTAAATGTATACTTTAAAATTCATATAAAAAATCAAAACAACTTTAACAGATGAAAAAGCGGGGGAAACAATTAAACAAATTAGACAATAAAGGCTTGTAAATGGCTTGGGGGGCCGGCGTGGCTGAGTGGTTTGCGCCCTAGCTCTGAAACCAAGGTCCCCGACGTGAGTTCGAATCCCGGAGGGGTCAGACTTGTTTCACACTGATGATCTCATCGAGTAGATGAGGAAAGTGGTCGGATAACCCCCCGTCCTGTAATGACCCAATGAGCTGTCAAACGGGACTAAAATCAAGAAAAAAAAAAAAAAGGCTTGTAAAAGCATAAAATCAATAAAGTACGTAGATAGGATGCGAGGAAGCTGTGTGCCACTCCAATAGGCAGTCTATTTTTTAAACACTTTAAAAAGTGTTAAACAGGTGATTGTTTACACTTCGAAAACAAACTTGTTTTCTGTCAGTTTGTTATCAGAAAAATCAAATTCATATCTAAGATGTTTTCCCGGATAAATTACTTATTATATAATTATAATCGTATTTAATATGACAATATTTAAGAATTTTTTATTGAAAATCGTCAAAACGATTAAGAGAAATTTTCCTTTTCTCGTTTTTTTAAGCTTTTTGGGAGGAAGCGCCTCTAAATGTAGACAATTGTTCGATTGATTTCGTCTGTGGGTATAGATTTTTCTAAACCTTAAATCCAAATTTCAAAATCAAATCTTTTAATAAATATGTATCTATATATAATGTACTATGAGGATATTGTTTCATGTGAGGAAGTAAACATACATAAAGTGAAATTATACTGTTTTTCTTTATTATTTATTTATACATATATGTAATATCATTATTATTAAGTAGGTACCATCATTATTATACTTATTTCTTTCTCATTCTTTATTAAAAAATGGTCAATGTATTACGTACGATAACTAGACATTCAGCACGCACCCAACTGAATAAAATAATTATTTTTAGATTGAACATTATACATTTTTTCTTTAAAAATGTCCAATCTTAGAGAAATATTTGATGATCTTCCAAGATAATTTAACTGTCTTTAATTTTTTACTTGTCAAATCAAAATAAACCGGGATTAGAATTTTAAATATAATTAATTCTACTAAAATAAACTTTGCTATTCCCTTTTTAAATTAAAATTTAAAATAACAAAGGTCTGCGACCAAAAAGCTGTCTTTGATTTTTTTACTGATTCTTATGTATTTTGGTATGCTGAATCCAGTAAAAATAGTTAAAATATTCCAGCACATCACATTTTGTGGCAAATTTAAAATAAAATAGTAAAAATCGTGGTTTTGGATGATAGTAGTAGGTGGTTTTTTATTTTTTTTATTTTAATTATTTGTGAAAAACATTTTACTGTACTCAGTATAATAAACTAGGGTATTTTGTTTAATTAAAATAGCTTTAATTCGGCTCTGGTTAAGGAAGATAACAATAAGATGTACTGGGTTCAACAAATTAATACTACCAAATCCTTATAAATTTTAGTTGTACTATGAAAACTTTGAACTTTATTTGCAAACAAAAATTTTTAAATCTTATTTACACATTCTAATGTAAGTGGGACTATAAAACACTTTAAAGTATTTTTTTTTACAAATTTTTTGAGTAGGGGTTCACTCTTATAATGTCTCCTTTTTGCACAATAAATACATTTTCAACCGTGTTTTATTTGAAAACTGTACGTGCTGGAGAATAATGGAGAACATATTTGGATTCAGCATGCCAAAATACTTAAGAATCACTATAAAAAACCAAGACAGCAGACAATTTTTTCTTTTTTGCAGACCTGTGTAATGGTTTTTTTTTTTGTTTTTTTTTTAATAAAACTTTGTAATTCGATTCGTACTAATAGCCGTCATATTTAATGACAACTTAAAAAAAAGAACTTTCATCGAACCTTTATTGAAACATAAACTTTTATTATTTAAAAAATATTATCCTAATAAAACTAATTTTAAATGGTCTTTAGATGGGGTAGTCTTAGGATGCCGATTGTCCGATTTAATCTGCAAAAATCTCTACACATTTCTCTGGCCTACTATTGAGCCAGTTACTGAAGTCCACAATAAAATGGTGGTTTCAGTTCTTTCAGATTCATTGTGTTCACATGAAATATGTACTATCTTAATTTCACTTCAGGATTTTTTGTACAGGTAATATTTCTGACTTAGATAAGTAGCTCTTATCTCGTAGGGCTTGAAGTGACACTCCAGAATGTTTTATTTTTTTTTTTACCCGACCCCTCCAACGCCCTTCAGTGCGTACTTAGTTGTACAAGGTGTTTTTGATAGTGCACCTTGTTATCACACGTACTTGAGAACTTTTTTATGTGAAGACATAACCGAATAAATAGTATCCTATCTTGTAGAGGGCACTTTAGAAAACTTTATGCAATCCGAACTCCTCTAAGTGAAGTTATTAAGAATCCAAAGTTGAGTGATTTCCAAATTCCAGAAGAAGACATTTTCAGAAAGAAATTATGTTTAGGGGTTCATTAATTTTTTTGATGATATGGTTTGGTTGCTCTTATTAAAGACTAAATACAAATTTACAGAAAACATGATTCACTTGCACTTTTTTTTATGAACTTATTAGGCCTCAAATATTTTAATAAACTACCTCTAAAAATTAGGAAAATGACTAATTTTTAACTTCACGCAATGAATATTAAAAAGTGCATAAAAAATCAAGTTACAGGAAATACCCTATATCTTAAATATAAGAAATTATAATAATATCTGGATAAAATATTTTACACTATAATTTAAATTTATTTTAAAAGCATTGTTAGAATTAAAATTATATTTGCCTGGTAACGGACTTAAGATTCACATAAAACATACATACGTTTGCCTCTAGCACAATTTTCACACATCAAACTCATACTACATTTAAAATGTATCAGTAATTTATAATCAGTAAACAGTTGTTTAACATTATAAATTACATAATATCTATAGATTGATTTTAATTAAATAATTATTAAATTACTTACTCCGAAATAATCCAGTGTCTTCTACCCTTTTTTTCTCCCTCTCTTAAGTCATTTAAAATAAAACTAAACAGTTATTAGTGGGTTGAGATTTTAAATAAAATTCTTACTCAATCAATCCTTAATAAAGGAGAAAGACGGAAATAATTATCTTTTACGTCACTAATTAACTAAATATATTAATTACATTATTTTTTTTTTCATAATCTAGAGTTTATAGACTGAGCACTCGCTCTAGCACTTGCTACTGAGGGCTCGCACGTAGTTGAAATATTTTTAAATATGAATAATTGTCTACCAATGTATACATAGGTTACTTGGCTTGTTATTAAATATTACATTATATTGCTAAAACTACGAAAAAATAAATAAAATAAATGAATGAATAAAATAGAGATTTATTACAATTTACATTGAAGAGGTCAATTAAATGGATGTTGGACGTAAGATTAATAACTACCTGCGGCCTTGCGAGCAGGGTCTCTGGGATATTCAAGAAGATCTGGTCAACTGTGTCCATTCACATCTCCAAGCCCGGTAGAAAAACATAGGTGTGTTTTAAATAGAAAAAATAAAAATATCGGGCACCATGTTAATGGTACGAGTCGTCATAAAAAAAATATTTGGCGGAGGCGTTCAATTGAGTCGTACAAACATAAGGCTACTAGACGGCCACTCTCATGGGTAAACAAGGTCCGGGCTGATTAATGTCTTTCCTCCGGTCCGAGAGATCGTGGGACAGTTGAAAACGCTCTAAAATAAAATGCCTAGTGGAACGGTGCGAGTGAGAGTCTCTCAGGAGGAAGTAGAGTGGGTAGAAGAACATGAACACATCTAGGACCTGGTGGTCTGCCAACAATCCCCCGGGGGTGGAACCGCTTCGGCTACGATAAGCAAACAGTCCCGGAGAGTCCGCGTCCCAAGTCCCACGCTTCCATTATCCTCACTTAAATCCAAAACCGCGTCTTGCAATTCAAACCGACAGCAAAATAATGATTTACAGTGTCCAAGTGTTTGTCCGAATGAGTCCGATTTCTTACAACCGAAAGAAACTGGAATTTAGTTGCGAGTTAAACTCTGTGCACACGTGTTAGTAACTCTGCCAGCGGCAGACCCACATCTTACATATCTGTCACAAACTCGGTCTCGACTAGAGAAGGTTTAAACCGTCTTAGATTTTTAACAAAATGTTTGATGCAGCAAATTCCTCGTAGGATTAAAAAAATCGCAATAACACAACAAAATCAATACATCAACAATCAGCCCATATACACCAACTAACAACTTTAAATTTACACGTTATACTCATTCACAAGTCCAGTTCTCATTCACAAATAGTGGGGCTCATACACATCGTAGCACGATATAAGATTATAAGACAAATTTATAAAATAAAAGTTTCTTTGCGCGATAAAAGTGATAAAGTTATAAAGTAGAAGAGAGAAGTGGTTTATCAATCGATCGATACTGATTCAGATGTACTTAGCTTCAGTTGTACTTAGTTTTTATAATCGATACGGATTAAGAACAAGTTTTACTTAGTTGATATAATCGTAACTGTAAGGGCATGTGCTTAGTTTATATAATAATCCTCACTAGTGATTATTTTTCTTTCTTTTAAATCCTTCAGTTTTTTAACTCGGATCCCTTTGGGAGAAATTTACGGGAGATAAAATTAATTCCCGAGACAGAGAGATATAATTTTAATAAAAATTAATCATTTTTACCGAGGCCCTAAAATAATAACACGGGGCAAATACTTGCTTAGCATCCCCGGGGAAATTAAATTACATTTTCAGCCAATTTAAACTCTCTATACATCGTTTGTTTCAAGTTTTCCTCGTCTTTCGTTTGTTTTTCTTTTATTATTTCAAACTAAGACACTGATTGATAAATTAAGACGAAAAACTCTATTAAAATAAAACTAAATTTTTTAACAGGGTTAAATTTAATGGTGATCAATCATTAGTTTTCAAAAATTATTTAAAATAAAATAAAGTGATTTTTTAATTACCCAGGAGAACAAATATTCATGCATAAATATAAAAAGTTAATCTTCATGTTTTATCATTAAGATTAGATATTGTAATTTTGTTACATATAGTGTCAAGAAGCTACAGCACCTGCTATAATAAATTGAAATTTACTAAATGCTGCTTCGACCGATCAACGTTGTTATTGTATATAATGAAATTTTACATTTACAGGAGATTCAAAAAACTTAATAATTAAAATCTATATCTCACAAAACATAAAATTAATTTTATTGTTTGAAATTGGTTTACTAAGATTGGGATCTCGTTGCAATTGACAAAACGTCTTTACAATAATTACAGTATATTTTACAGTTACGACCCTGTTTCATCGGAGTGTACATTATTTACAAAGATATTAATAATCATTTGTACAGTATAGTATACTAGAAGGAAAAACAAATTATGAAATAACATAAATTTTACATAATTAGAAATTATGAACACAATAAAAGTATTTTGTACCTAATTAGAATGAGTAACAGCCTGTTGTTTTACTGGTAGTCGGTCTAATAGGCTCGGATATCCATCACCAGGTTTTAGATTAACTGCAACTGAACTAAACTAAGACCTTCTTTCTTCGAATTCTAAGAAATTCTTCGACTCCAGTCTCCCCTAGCAATTTCAGACCGGATTATGCTTTATAAAACTATGGTTGGACATCGTCGAGTAACCAAAAAAGTAAATGAAACTCGGTAAACATTTAGAAAAATTTCATCGATAAAATTAAAATAAATTAAAAAAGAGAATAGAAATTTAAGTCAATCAAAAGAAAAGTGGTTGCATGCCGAGCCTAGTTGAACTGTACCAGCGAGTAGTTGACAAGTCACGAACGCATGCCAACATGTCCTGTGCCATGCAGTATACAAGATATAGCAGTGTAAGTACTCCATTATTTTTATACTGTTATCTTACATTTAATAAAAATTTATTAATATATTTATAAATATATTTCATTTTGGCATAGCCCAGGAGGAGCCCATATTAAATTTAAAGTAAGTGGGTTCCTACAGGATTAATATAGCTAGAAGGCAAATGGGTCATTAAGATCATCATTAGGGTTAAATATATCATAACTTCCGCATACAAACCGTCGCCAGTTACATTCATAATAACAGGTATATTTATATAATGACAGGTATTATAGTCAAAGTGACAGGTATATTCGTAATGACAAGTGTATTCGTAGTGACAGGAATATTTATTATACGTAAATATATTTATTATACGTTTTTACGTACGGTAAAAAAATTCGGTTATTTGTGAATAGCTCGTTTCCAATGGCTCGGACACCAATCTAGGTGGTTATAAAAATTTAAGATCACAAAATTTCCCACAAAAAAGGTTCTATTCATTTATTACGTACAATGGACGGTTTACGGATTATAGGGCGAAGAATATCCATGAATATTTAATATCCGTCGCCGTATCACTTTTTACGTATTTTTACGAATATCTCGCTTACCTTCTTCCTCGCAACCTCATCGCTGCCTGGTACAGTACAAAACAATTAAAAAATACTCTGCCAATTAATGTGGCACATAGCTTCCTCGCAAAGAAAAGACCAAATTAAGAAAAAATACCTCGATAAAAATAATCAAAAAGTTGGAACGGCGCGGCGCGGCACTGACCCAGTAAATATTTAATAAAGTTGCAGAAGTTTAAACATTTGCTGTAGAAACAAAGCCTCCAACAAGCACCAATACTTTATTTTATAAAAAAATATAAAACTGTAACCAAATCGTAGAAACCGCTGTATACCTAAACAGGTTTTTTTTATCCCCCCCCCC